>JAODLD010000101.1:32008076-32030870 GCA_026781065.1 Mormyrops boulengeri | reverse complement strand
CAGAACCGTCTAGCTTACAGTTCACATTTATTGCCGGACCAATTCTTGTGTGTGTGTGTGTGTGTGTGTGTGTGTATTCTATGTTGCCACTGCCAATGATAGTACAGGTAAGGCGAATCACATTACAAATTCTGAGAGTAGGATGCATACTTCATAACCTCGGCCAAGAAGTATTTACTGATGATGATCTGCAGCCAAAGCTATTTTAATTGGTAAAAAGCACTCATACCTAATAGCAGCTAGTGAACGCTCAGTGGTGGGTACACGTCGCATAACCAGACTACCGAAAGTCTTATAATAGCACCCACAGAGGTAGAAAGGACAATTAACCATTTAAAGACATCGCTTGCCTTTTGCAGGTTGCAGCCTCCTGTCCTCTTTACAGCGATCGATTCAGCCGCCGGAATTAACTTAATTGCTGTTATTTTCCCCGTCAGAATTACCTGATGTTTTCAAGTAATGTGATCGATTGATTTTCCCAAAAATCCCAACCGTAATTTACGCAGCAAACAATTTCCTTGATTTCCTTGATTTCAGTATCACACAAGCAGGATGTATTATGATCCCACTGCAAGAGCTGTATTATTTCTCAAGACAGCTTGCCTCTACCTCTTAATACAAGACGGCTGAACACCATAGAGATATGCTAAAGGATTGTTGGTAAGAGCTCAAGAAGAGTATCCGCAACACCCGAATTTCTCTTACCATGTTGTTATACTGTCCTCTACTGTGGAGGAGTTTAAACTGCACATTATATCGTCCAGTAGCCCGAGGAGGAATATACGGCTTCCGTCACCCTTCTCAGGCCCCTTCCGGTTCACGCATGCACCGAATAATTCGCCATTCTCAAACCTCGCTAATCTTATGACCCCGCATGCGCAGTGCTATTTTAATCCTGATGTAAATGTATTTATTTACTTATATATAGTATTTTAAATGTATTTAATAAAGCAACAGATAATGCAGTAGATGCTTTCAAATTATTACAACATGGGAAATGTTATAACTAAGATAAAGAATGCTTGATTCTAAGCGATCAATAAATATCTAGGTATGACTTTGACAAGTTATCGCAGAATCAGAATCTTTTATTCGCCTTTATGTGCAAGGAATTTCTTTTGATGCAGGTGGTGTCATGTCATAGGCTAATTAAACATACAACTAAATATCTAGATGTAAAGATACAAGGACAAATAAGTAGGAAAAAAAGTATTTTGCAGGAGATGTGCAATGATGAGGCAAGTATGTGAACAATATAAATAAAGAAATAAACAGATAAATGGATGGATGTTAAGTGCAAACAGCTTGGGTGAAGTCCAAGCTAATGAATTAATGAAACTTGTAGTTAATTAATAGTTAATGAAACTTGTACAGTGGGTGCTTAGATTATGAGACAGCTTCTAATGGGTCCTTATTTAGAAGGGCGATGGCCGAGGGGCAGAAGCTGTTATGGTAATGATTTTTCCTTGTGCTCAGGGCTCTTATTCTTTGCTTTTGCTTGGATGGAAGACACTGGAACTGCTGATATCAATAAAAAAAAGTTATTTGCGTTTTTGTTGTGTGAATTTTGCATAAACAGTAAAACAGTGAAATGCATAAACAGTAAAACTTGACAATCATACACAAATATATGAGTAGGACATTTTTTTCCCCAAACACATTAACCATAAACTTCACTTCAAAACTTGTGAAACAAATAAAGAATTTGTTGCTTTGTTGTCTGCGCATGTGTCAACCCAACCAGAAGGGGCCTGAAAGTGGTAGGCCGGGGCCTGAGAACGGCGGGCCTGAGAGTGGCGGACTGGGGCCTGAGAGCGGCGGACTGGGGCCTGAGAGCGGCAGGCCTGGGAGCGGCGGGCCCTGAGAAGGGTAGCTGCAGCCATATGTTATTGAGTTTTCACATTGATAACTTTGAGGCAGCAGCAGTGCTACTGTATAACAGTGAGAATTAGAGTTAAATATGTTTGATCGATACAGGACAAAAAGAGCAAAACTAAGTTACACAAACAGTTCAGATAGATTGCTGTTGCATTTGACCTTAGAGGAAATACATACATTCACCTTCTAATCATGCTGTTGACATTCGTGTTTAGGAACAATAGAAACTCAGGCAGAAGTGACAGACCACATCAGGTAACAGAGCTGTGTCACTGAGTGCTGAGGTGCATAGTGCATGAAATTTGCCAGTGCTCTATTTACTCAATAAATAGAGCACTGGTTTCTCAAACCAGTCCTTGGGGACCCATGTTTTTGCTCCCATAAATGTGGACTGACTGACAGGGACCTCGGAGGGAGCAAAAAACATGGACTGACTGTGGGTTGTGGGTCCCTGAGGACCAGGTTGGGAAACACTGGAATAACTGCAGAGTTCCAAACTTCCTCTGGCATTAACCTCAGCACAAAAACTGCACCAGGAGCTTCATGGGATGGGCTTTCAGGTCCGAACAGCTGCATGCAAGCCTGACATCACCAAGCACAATGCCAAGCCTCAGATGAAGTGGTAAAAGGCACACCACCACTGGACTCTGGAGCAGTGGAAATGTGTTCTGTGGAGTGACAAATCATGCTTATCTGCTAGCAGTTTGATGGACGAGTTTGGGTTTGGCAGATGCCAGGAGAATGCTACCTGCCTGACTACATTGTTGTAGTCCACCACACTGTAAAGTTTGGTGGAGGAGGGATAATGGTATGGGGTTGTTTTTAGGGGTTAATTCAAGCCCCTTAGTTCAATCAAATGGAACTCTTAATGCTTCAGCATGTCAACACATTTGTGGTGTCTCTCTGTCTATCTGACTGACTAATCTTAAGTAATTTTATACGCATTTATGTTTAGGCCTATTCGTTAAGTTGGTAAGCTGTGAAGTCATCTGGGACAACCTTAAGGCGCTACATTCGTATTTGAATAACTATGCCTTAAATACTGCGGGAACCATGTGATTGGGAAGCGCCTGCTCGGTCCACCTTAAGGCGTTTAGCGCACTATTTCCGTGAACGCCCTTTCCGGGGGTGGGGCGCCGCTCACATTTTGGCGCGAGCCCGAATGCTATTCGATATACTGTTTTCAGCTGGTTGATTCGGTTCCCTTGCAATGGATTTATTCCCACTTTCACTTCGGTCCAGGGGCCCTTGGAACCAACCAGTGACTAGTGCGACCAGGTAAGTGGGAATAAATAGGTTTGTCACTAATTCCGGGGTGCGGCTGAGCGGTCTTGTAACATTGCTCAGACTGATCTGCCAATGGAAATTTCTTCGACATGATAAAACACGTGTTTGCGGATTTAATCCCAGAACACTGTACTTACATAAGAAAGCGGAGGGGCTAAATAAATCGAATCGCTCCTATTTAAAAAATATACATTTTAAAAGAATCGCTTACTTCGGTTGGCAAATGAAGGAAATCGAGTACAGAATACGTATAATTATCATGCATTGGCGTTACACGTATCCCTAACTTTCCATGATATCGACCGTTTAAGTGGTTATATACTCTTAAAAAGTAAAAGCTGGTGACCACGGTTTCCAGTGGCGGAATGATTTGTACAAATAGAAGAACATTTGCCTGAACAAACTATATTTAAACAGATTCCTCATAATTTGCCCGTGTGTATCTTTGCGACAATATGTTTTGAAATGTACCGGTTTGTGAGTGACCTTTTTTGAGACTTTCCCCCACGCTGTTATGTAACCCGATCCACTCAAACACTGCTGCTGATCTACGCGTAGCTTCGGCCTGCCTGCAGGATACCGTTAGGGGGCGCTAATGTCTGAAACCCACACACAATCATTTTCTCGACGCATGTTCCTACAGACCGATATCCATTTCACTGTAGACCTAATTATATTACACATAATCCAAAGTTTCAGGTACAGACTGAAGCAGTAGCAATAAATACTGTAATGCTGAAGTTATATGGAGAATTATAGAAAGAAGACTACGCACAGTTAACAGGGGTCATCTTTCAATACATTCTGCGAACCGATCCATAGTGCTTTTAGCAGAACTATATAATATAATTTGCTGCCGACTGAAGCGTTACAGCTGTTGTTTCAGCTATGCCACAGTATGACGTTATATGAAAAATTCACACCATATGGGAAATTAAAATGGGCATACCGCCCAGCGCTGCTCCCACTATAATAACCTGACTTGACTATTTAACTACTCCCTTTGTTTGTTTAGATCAAGAATTAAAGGCACTAAAGCTCTGGGCAAATGGTTAATGGATGCAACGTTAATTAAACTGATGCATCATCATGGATATTCCATCCTTAATGTTTCTGATTAGCTTTTTCTCTTAATCAGGTCAGGTTAAGTTGCAGAGCACGCACTGGGCGAAAGCCTAGAAGACTTTTTTTGATCATTGGATGCGAGTATTTTTCAGCCAGGATTTACTAGGATACAGATATCACAGCCACTGTGGTAGAAATTTTCCACCGGAGACTTTGGTTCGTACTAGGGGTGCAACGATATACTCAACCCACGTGACAAGACACGATATTGGGTTCACGAGGACCAGACGATATTTTAAAGAAAACTTCAAAGAGGAAATATATTACTGGAAAGCAGCCTTTTGTTTGATTAATTTGAAAGACAAAAAATGCTAAATAATACAGATGTATGGTGAAATGTTAAAAATAATCACCATCATCATATGCAGTAAAGAACAGAACAAATATCTAACACCATAAAATACTTCACCACAGACTCAAATGACAGGCTTCTCTCGTAACTTACTACTCAGTTAAACATAAAACATTTTTTTAATGTTTTCTTCACCGGTGCAGTGGATTTAAGTAAAGAGCTATGATTGTGCTGCAAGTGGCTTTGCATAGAAGTAGCATTAGCCGCTGTGTACGGCATTATTTTCCTACAATGCTTACAGATGGTTTGTGTTTTGTCTGTCACCCTTTTGCCGTTTATCTTTTCCGCCGGGTACCCAAAATGCTGCCATGCAAAAGATTTAAAAGTGTCTGGGGCATCTGCTATGGTAATTTCATCAAACGCCAACATGCTTTCATCAGCTGATTTGCCGCGCCTTCGCGAGACCGCTTTTCACTCCGACGAGAAATCTCATCATGTTGTAATATCGCGAGACATTGTGACACCTCTAGTTCGTACATGAAGAGAAGACTTTATTACCACTCAGATTAACAAAGTACAGAGAATCAGCATTTCAGGCAGTCTCCGCCCCCAGCTACTTGAATAGGGCACTCATGCACATCAACAAGTGCTGAGGCAGTGAGCGCAGATGAGCAATTTCTCAGGCCACTTATTCGCCCTTCTCAAAACCCTTGTCTAAAACACTACAGGCAAACCAAACTTTCTATGAATCTTTGACATTAGGCCTACATAGTCCATGTCGCGGTCATATGATTACAAGAAGGCCATAAATCCTGACCCACTAGCCAAGGCTGGGGATGAGTGGGTAGAATTATGTCCACTTTGTCTTTATGGTCACAGCTGCATAGGATAGTGAGCACCAAGAAGACGTCACGCTTATACAAAGGAACTTATGGCAGTACTCTGAAAGCATGTGGGCTAACAACACTAGGGTTCACCCAGGGTGTAATCATCCGTAGAGTTGGGACAATTTATGATGCTATTCTTAAGGCATGTAGGCATAGAATGGTAGGATTTCACCCAGCAAGTGTTAATGCAATCCAGCTGTGTTAATAAACATAGACCATCCTTAGCCATCACAGTTTTCTCACCACCCAGCTATAGAGAGATTAATATTTCTTTACTATGAGGAAATTATGTATTCGTAGTAATATGAACCCATCCAGTATGTTGGTTTCTGCCACCATTATCCATTCCATCAAGAAAAGTCAGCACGACTCAGCTGTGCTGATTAACTGAGAAGGTGATTATTTTGCAGGAATATACTTTGTGATACAGCGATTGTGTCTGGGTTTCAGACATTTTAACACCCCCTAGCGGTACCACGTTGCCCGGCGCTAGGTGTAGATCATCATCTCTCTATGCGTGGATCCCTAAACACACACAATACTCTCACAGAATTGGTAGGGACATGTCCATATCCAAATATACACTCATACAATGATTACAATGATTTTGCTGGTATAAAGGTTGTAATATGAAATACTGTGCTCATTTTAAAATGCCTTTAAATTAGCTTCATCCATCATTAATTATATAGTATAAATAAAACCAAATTTTTGTCTCAAGCAAAAGATTTGCATAATGCATCTTCATTCATATTAAAAGAAGAAAATACCAGTTAATAGAATTCGCATAAAGATAAACCAGTATCCTCTCTCAAAAATGTCAAATGTAAAATTAAGTGGTTCAGCTGTAGGGACACACCAGCACCCCCAGACTGGGAACCTCTGGTATGGACAGTGTCCTGTTTGGTTAATTCATTTGTGTATCTGGTGAATTTGTAATACTATTTCCTGTAGTTTGCATTAAAACTGCAATAACATTGGTGAAATAACTACAGGTACCACTGTTGGAATAAAAGATCATTACCCTTAATATTTGCTTCACTCACTAACTAGTATCCAGCTAATTAATGGACTATATGCCCAGATTCCATGTTCTGGACAGTCAGTAATTTGTCTTTTTTCTGGTTCCACAGCTTTTCTCCTGTCTGCTGGGTTTAACTGGAGCAAAGAGGAGGCCGCTTTTGCCTCACCCTTTATGTATTCATAAGCCTTCAGCCTCAGCCAATTTGATCTCTGCTTCTATTCTCTGCCTGTCTTTGGTCCACCCCTTTATTATTGTTTCATTGTTCTTCTACTCAACTGCTTTTTTAAAGTTGTTTTATTATTTTATTTTTCATCCCCTGTGCCATTAATCAGCACTTGGCTTTACATCTTTCTGCAGACTGGTTAGTGCTGCTTCCTCTGACCATGTCAGACCCCAGACTCACCACCACTCCTCTTCCCCTCCCAGAACATTTCTCCCAGGCCCAGCAATCCTTCTCTCTTAAAAAAAGAAGGCTTCCATTCTCTTCATCCTCCCCTTCCTCCTTGTCCCTTACTCCTCCTCCATTACTCTCACATTCGCTGCCCCCTCGCCCCCCCCCAAAATGGGTCCCATCAGTCAGTCGGGTTTTTCCCCAGCGACCCCCGTCTCCCTGGACACCGCTATCCCATTCCCTCTCCCAAACCCCCCCTTCTCCATCACTGTATGACCCAAGCCGACCCCAGTCCTACTTCAACCAGTGCTTCACCACCCTAGGCTTGCTGGGCAGGGGCTCCTTTGGGGAGGTGTACAAGGTAAGTGACACAGTCTATACCTTCATAAAAGTGAATGGTGAAGGTACAGGGAGAGGAGAAAGTGTCACACAGGGAAAGTGCTGAATTAATTTCTCCCCTGTGATTCATCTTCTGGTCCTAGGTGCTTAGTCTGCAGGATGGACAGCTATATGCTGTGAAACGCACTGTCCAGCGCTTTAGAGGCAGTGAGGACAGGCAGCGAAGTCTGCGTGAGGCCAAGAACCACGAGATCCTGGGCCCCCACCCTTACATCCTCGACTTTCGGGCTGCCTGGGAGGAGAGGGGTCGTCTTTATATCCAGACTGAGCTCTGTTGCACCAGTCTTCTAATGCATGCGGAGGCCACCAGCCTAGGTGAGTGAAAGGCTTTGGAGTGTCCTGGACATCCCTATGCTGATAGGAACACAGGGGCAGTTATGAGTAGAGCTGTCATGATAACTCGATTAAGCTCAATTACTCGATTACTAAAAAAAACACCGATCAAAATTTTCCTTCTTGATTACTCGGCAATATGGCAGAAGGGTGATGGCGCATAGCGGATGAAGAAGAAACTAAAGAGTGAAAACCATCAGTTGTGTGGTAGCACTTCACATTAAAAGTGAATGAAAATGCAACCATCTGTCAGTAATGCAAAGCAGAATTTAAAAATCACAGAATGACTGCAGTGCAAATGTATCTTAACTTTCAGGTTTGACAGACACACAGCTGTGTGCCGTTTAGCCTCTTGGAGTAGCCAGCCTGTCCTTGATCTTGTGTGCGCTTAAATTATTCTGCTTAATTTACTTTCTGTGATTCCACTATGTAAAAATATTAATAATCGCTGCAAAAACACAGTTAGCCCTATCATTTAGCTGCATCATCTTACATGATACGGTACATATTAACCATCTTAATCATCTTTGGTGAATATATGATATAATATATATAATATATAATATAATTAATTTTGCAATATATAATATAATATATGTGTATTAATAGGAACTATATCCATCTGGATCCACAAGTGTAGAAAATAACACTGATTTATCAATGGGAAAATTTTATACACCGCTCAGAAAATGAAAGGAACACTTTTTAATCAGAGTATAGCATCAAGTCAATTAAACTTCTGGGATATTGATCTGGTCAGTTAAGTGGCAGCGGGGGATGTTAATCAGTTTCAGCTGCTTTGGTGTTAATGAAATTAACAACAGGTGCACTAAAGGGGCAACAATGAGACGACCCCCGAAACAGGAATGGTTTAACAGGTGGGGGCCACTGATATTTTACCCTCCTCATTTTGTCTGACTGGTTTTTCACTAGTTTTGCATTTGGCTACAGTCCGTGTCACTACTAGTAGCATGAGGCGATACCTGGACCCTACAGTGGTTGCATAGGTGCATTGATATGTGCCATTGCCAGAAGGTTTGCTGTGTCTCCCAGCACAGTTTCAAGAGCATGGAGGAGATTCCAGGAGACAGGCAGTTACTCTAGGAGAGCTGGACTGGGCCGTAGAAGGTCCTTAATCCATCAGCAGGACTGGTATCTGCTCCTTTGTGCAAGGAGGAACAAGATGAGCACTGCCAGAGCCCTACAAAATGACCTCCAGCAGGCCACTGGTGTGAATGAATCTGACCAAACAATCAGGAACAGGCTTTGTGAGGGTGGCCTGAGGGCCTGACGCTCACTGCCTAGCACCATGGAGCTCGATTAGCATTTACCATGGAATACCAGAATTGGCAGGTCTGCTACTGGCACCCTGTGCTTTTCATAGATGAGAGCAGGTTCACCCTGAGCACATGTGACAGACGTGAAAGGGTCTGGAGAAGCAATGGAGAATGTTATGCTGCCTGTAACATTGTTCAGCATGATCGGTTTGGTGGTGGGTCAGTGATGGTCTGGGGAGGCATATCAATGGAGGGATGCACAGACCTCTACAGTCTGGACAGCGGCACCTTGACTGCTATTAGGTATCAGTATGAAATCTTTGGACCCATTGTCGGACCCTGCGTTGGTGCAGTGGGTCCTGGGTTCCTCTTGGTGTACGACAATGCCCAGCTTCTTGTGGCGAGAGTATGCAGGCAGGTTCCTGGAGGATGAAGGAATTGATACCATTTACTGGCCACCATGCTCGTCTGACCTAAATCCAACAGAGCACCTCTGGGACATAATGTTTCGGTCCATCCGACGCCACCAGGTTGCACTCCAGACTGTCCAGGAGCTCAGTGATGCCCAGGTCCAGATCTGGGAGGAGATTCCCCAGGACACCATCCGTCGTCTCATTAGGAGCATGCCCCCACATTGTCAGGCATACATACAAGTACGTGGGGGCCATGCAAACTACTGAGTACGATTTTGAGTTGCTGCAATGAAATTTTGGCAAAATGGACTAGCCTGTTGCGTCATTATTTTCACTTTGATTTTCAGGTGACTTTGAATTCAGCCCTCTGTAGGTTGATAATTTTCATTTCCATCAAGCGATGTGGCATCCTTTCCTTCCTTACACGTTACCCAGTCCATATCAGTATAGATATACAGCATGATTTTTCCCCATTGAGATCTGATGTGTTTTCAAAGAGTTCCTTTAATTTTTTTTGAGCAGTGTATGTTGCTACTGTTTTGTATTTCACCGTCACAAGAGAATGAATGGAACCAGCAACAGTAATTTTATTTTTGTGGAAAAGTGCAAATTTTAATTTTGGTTGCAATCTATTATGAATATGAAGCTCATTGAGAAGTTCCTCAAACTCGGCACAATGAGAAACAAAGCTGTGCAATCTGACACTGCATAGAGCACGGGTGTCAAACTCCAGTCCTGGAGGGCCAGAGCCCTGTCTATCTTAGTTCTTTCTCTGTTCCATCACAAATGATTCAGCTCAAGAGCTGTCTGGTAATTAGCACAAGGAGGTGCAAGGAATTGAATCGTTTGTTAAATGAGGGGAAACACAAAAATGTGTAGGGCTCCAGCCCTCCAGGTCTGGAGTTTGACACCCCTGGCATAGAAGAAACGCAAAGTGGCCAACAACCTAAAATAAGGGTGTTATTGCATGATTTTGGCCTTTTTTGTTATTGTGAAACTGGCCTTTTAAGTAGCACAAAAAGTGTTGATTCTAACTTGGCTAAATCTGCAGATACAAGGACTGTCACTTTTTAGCCAATATTCAAACATTTGTCCAAACATGCTGTGAAAAATTCACAACTATAATTAACCCATTTGAATTTAAGTGTCAACGTAGGTGCGCATTGTACCAGTTTTTGTAATATTGGTGTTTGTTGTCTACGGAGCCCTTAAAAGTTAAGGGGTGCATTTTCCGAAACCTGAACGCTACATCATTCATAAGTTCTACCTCCTTAAGTCATCTCTTAATGCTCTGACATGTTTCCCGAAACGTTCTTAGTTAAGTATATCTTCTGCCGATGTTGGGGTGGACGTATTCCCTCTATTTCTGATGCCCTGGGAATGCACACACCTCCCTAAATGTGCCAAAGTCACAGTATATCAAAACTTTAGTTTATGAGATGGATAAGAGTCGACACTGCAGGTTCATTTACATATTTGTCTAATATATTCTCCCCAAAATAGTGGAATAATCATTAATAGTCAATACTGAAGCACATAGGACATTCTCTTATGTTAAGACAGTCACACATCTTTTCTTTCAGTTATTGTGTCATTGCTCGTCCCTATATCAATGACATGCACACACATTGGCGCATGCAGGTGTTTTATAGAACAAATGATAAATTGGTGATGCTCCAATATGGGGTGCCGGGTTCATGCACCCAGTCAGCGAAAGTCATATTTACAGTTAGTAATTTGTTAATCTTCTATTTTACTTTTAGCTTCTCCCTAGTTCTGATTAATGCAGTGTTTTGAAGGATTTCTGCAGTGTTACATTTATAACGAACACCACTTTTTCTCATGCAGCAAACAAGCAGTTGCTGCATGGAGGGAATAATCATTTCTCCAGCCATTGATGTCCACCAGTCAGGCGAACAGGTCTTGTGCTCTAAACTGCCCCCTGCCGCCAGGGATTGCCTCCCCTGACATCATCGCTGTAGTGAATAGTGAAAATTTGCTGACTTCTGATTACTTTTGGTGTTTGGTTTGATGTCATATCATTTCCAAGTGTGATGGTGCCGAGTATGAAGCTAATCGCCGCATTATAGGTATGAAAAGGAGATAGAATAGGACAAATATCGAAGCAGAATGACTTCAACAAATTATCAAACATTTCCAAGGAAACAAATTGCTTCTTCTGACTGAAGGCTTGAAGACGAGCCGTTGTCGAAAAAAATCATGAAAATTTTTTGTGAAAAAGTGACTGTCACATTGGCAATGTTTTACAGGAAGTTGATAATCTTAAGGCTTGATTGTAAAATACCATAATAAACAAGTAAAGTGAGTTTTTGTCTGCTTAAGGCAAAAAATGAAGTTACAGCGAGCGGTCCCTTTGACATTGAATGCCAAACATTCACATTGCCTTTAAAAAGAGCGATTATGCAAGGGCAGGCAATCTGTGGTAGAGGAGCAGATTAGAGCACAACTACCAGTTATGGATATTCTGAGAACATATTACGGACATTAAATCAATGCATCCCAGTTTATAAATAAATTACATTTTAGCAGTAATGCAAAAGCCAAAAACAAGGAATTGCCAGAGGACATCCCCGGACAGCCACATGTCTCTTTTTGGGGGGCATCCTTAGTACATCCATAGAACACCCCCACCTGTTAAGTGAAGGTGATAAATTGTTATTGTTTACACGCCACTACGAAATGTGTCCTCCACATTTAACCCGCATATGTGACATTGTGACACAGCAGTGGGCAGCTATTATTTAGCGAATGGGGAGCAATGCATTGGGGCAGTACCTTGCTCAGGGCACCTCAGTGATACCTTGCTGGTTGGGGATTCAAGCTAGCGACCTTCCAATGACTTCCCTAACCATTAGGCTACCACTGAATAATGAAGAAAGCCTTTAAAAACAATTTATTATGACAGCTTGCAAGAGTAGCATTTAAATATATATAATTTTATCTGAAATATTTCATTGCCCAGAGGTCAGCCATAAGATATCTGTCAAGGATGTTGAGGTGCAAAGAAATCCCAGTGTTAGCCTTAGAGATAGTCGATCCCTGAACGGAACTTTTATTTGAGGGAGGGCAGGACCTATGGCAAAATCCTTTAGCTTTTTATCATTGAAAAAGAAAGCTGCTTAAAACTGGCATTTTAAATATCTTTTTATTGTAAAAACAATAGCATTTTCCTTCCAATTTTTCATGTAACACTTATAAAAATGCTTTTATGTGTTGTATTTTTACACACACACACATTTTGAAGGTCTTTGTAAAAAGTTCAGTCTGAGTCTTCATAAGAATCAGTAGTTGGATATTCCTCCTTACAGCGACGATATGTAGGCCAACATATGAAAATACAGCGGATAAAGTAATATTTTAATATACACATAAATATAAGTATTTTTATGTGCTTTTTCCAGATCCGCAATGTGGATGGGTTGATTGTACTTTTGTCAATTTATCACATTAATTCAATCTTAGTGAACATACTTAAATGTCACCACAGACACTGCAGGTGATGGACAACTCCTCTCTTTTTACTATTATACAGCAATATGACCTTTAGCTCGTTCTGACGTGAATTTAAAATGTTGATTTAATTTGTTTAATACCAAGGATGCTAAAAATAATATAGGATTACAGCTAACTATGCTTCAACCCATCACATACTATGATACTCTGAGGATTTTATTGATATTTTATGTATAAAGAAAAGTGTCGCGTCCTACCTGTGACGCGAACCCAGCGAGTGAGGGTTCGCGAGGGAGCATGAGCCACAAGAAGGGTCTCCATGGCATCAAGGACAAAACCGCCGCTGCCTTCTGACTGCAAGTCCTCGGCAGCCATCCGGGCAGTTATTTTTGTATATTTAAATGCTGTTCCTGCAGGCTACTAATAAATTGTTTTTGAAAGATTTCTTTATTTTTCAGAGTAACACGGTCGTCCTTTGGTCATCCTAAGGATGTCCCCAAAAACGGGAGGTGATCTTCCCTCATCCACCCCGGCCCACCGTGGGACAGGTTCCCCACCCCTGTTGTAAGAGGCGGTGCTGTAGATTTAGGCTGTATGCTTCCTTTACAGGCGAGGCTGAGGCTTGGAGGTATCTCTGCGATCTGCTGTCAGCTCTGCAGCACCTCCACTCACAGGGCTTTGCCCATCTGGACCTCAAGCCCGCTAACGTCTTTCTGACCCGCTCGGGTCGGCTCAAGCTGGGCGACTTTGGGCTCATGCTCAGACTCAGCTGTGGAGATTCAGGGAGGGAGAAGAGCGAGTTGGAAGAAGGGCAGGAAGGGGACCCAAGGTACATGGCCCCAGAGCTGCTGAGGGGGCAGTACAGTCTGGCTGCTGACGTCTTCAGGTATGACTGTGTGCTCCTGTGCACTGCTCACCTCACTATGCTGCTCTTTAACCATTCTGCTTGAGCTCTTGATCCATTTAATACATCTTTTCAAAACAAATTATTGTGTGTATCTGCTATATGCTTTTCCAACTTTTAGTGTTTCTGTATGTATAATTACCCCTAATAACATCATATTTCACTGAGAATATCTTATTACATTTATATTTTTATGTGTATATTGGGCCGTGTTTGTTTTTTTATGCTCTCATATTGGTACTGAATGCTCATTCCCTTCAGGTTTATTGCTTATTGAGGGTATTCATTGACATCACTTGCCAGCTGGAACACATTCCCCTCAGTCGGGCTGAGACTCAGACCAGTCAGGGAAACTGCGAAACAAGTGATAATCTGCTTAAATTAAAAGCAATTACATTCGACAGTAGGCATGAGGAAGTGATCCTTAACAGTGATCCTGATTTTGACGATTCGACATTGATTCATCATAAGCCTTTTCCCTGTGACTGAATTTTTTTTGCTGAATTTTACTTATCTGTATTATCACATAGGTGACAGTATATTCTCTCTTGCTTAAAGGAGAGTTGCAATAGTATTGCGCAATTGCATTTTGCTGCTATCCCCGTGCATTGTCAGTCATGGAAGTGGAGGACTTGGCACATGAATGCACACAAGTCAAGTCAAATAGTTTTATTCTCACACCAGTCATATTCAGTACACTGCTTTCGGTGATGCAAGATAACGTCATATAAAAGCAAAATAAAATGAAATAAAAGCAAATGATGTAAAGAGAAAATAGGTATTATTGGATGTCACCTGCTGTCAGTTATGAGAATACTATTAATTTGTTTAATTTGGGTAGCACTGAAGCAAATGAAAGCGACAGTCTGGACAAAGCGACAAAAAAGTAATTTATTTCTATCTGGGTACAAAAACTGCAGAGGGAGAAGTGTGGATGAAATATTTTGGTATATTCATGCGCGTGTACAAGAAATTTCATGCTTATTAGATACTGTTTTTCATTATCTTATTTTTGTCATGTAAAGGTAACTGCGTTGCTTTACTCTGTAATGTTAATGCTACAGTGCTGTGCCTTTTGTCATTTTTACGACCAATCTGGTTTGATCACACATTATTGAATATGTCTTAAATGTAAATTGAATAGAGAATTGAAATTGAATCCATTTGGGCAATTGTGAATTAAAATCAAATCGACTCATGGCCGATTTCCAACCCTAAACAGTACCCGTATGTTCCTCAAATAGAAAGATTCTAATCTTTGGTACATATCTTTAACTAATTCTTCTGAAAAATGGCATGCGAGTTTTAGACTTGCCCAGTTTTATTTTCAGCTTTTATTTTCCATCAGAAGTAATTTTTTGTGCTTGACGAGACAGGCTGGTTTTGTTTTTAAGGAACTATATCCATATGTTCATCAAATAAAGATTTTGCTATATAAGCCTTTCAGCTTTCTTTAGTGGTTGTTACTGTTTGTTTGCAGTGACTCTGCATTTGTAATTTTATGTTGCCTTTAGAGCCTTTTAAACATCTCTCCAAATATGGAAAGCTGCTATATAGTATTTCATATCTCATTCTTATGGGATTGATGTCAAATCAAACTCGAATCGAATTGTGAGCTTGTGAATCAAATCGAGTCAAAGCATCTGTACCAATACCCAGCCCTACCCAACAGGGATCCCTACAGCTTCCCGAAGGACCAATGGACCATGGACATTGATACTGTCCTAAACAAAATCTTAAGACCGGGGGAAAAATGACAAGCATTCACATTTCGTGCTGGTGGTTCATAACCAGGTTGTAAGTAGAGCTTCAAAATGCAAAAAGAAGAAACAGGAGCAAGAGACAAAAACGAGAGAGTAAGCAATTTATTGAAAACTGCATTTAAACTCAAACAGGCTGTTCATCAGCTTGTCAAATGTTTAAGACCGTAGCCCAAAAAAACAAAGAACAAAAATAGAACTAAAAGTGTCAAAAAAGGACTCGGTAGTGAGTAGCCCCACTGTTCTTGTTGATCACTTCAAAAATTCGTTTAAGCATGATTGATGCGAGTGTTTCCAGGAGTCTGGTGGGAATGTTGCTCCATGTGGTGAAGACTGCTTCACGAAGGGCATCCACGGTCTGGAACTGACGTCCGTTTTTGTAAACTTCCCTTGCCATCCATCCCCAAATGTTCTCAATGGGATTTAGATCAGGGGAACATGCAGGATGGTCCAAAACAGTGATGTTATTCTCCTGGAAGAAGTCCTTCGTCAGGCGGGCATTGTGAACTGCAGCGTTGTCCTGTTGAAAGACCCAGTCATTACCACACAGACCTCATCAGTCAAGACGGACGCCCGCTCCTGCATCTCCACATAGCCAGCCGCTGTTTGACGCCCCTGCACAACCTTCAGTGCCATTGTTCTATTGAAGGAAAAAGCACCCCAGACCATGATGGAACCTCCTCCCCTGTGCCACATAGAAAACCTCTCCAGTGGGATCTCCTTGTCATCCCAGTAACGCTGGAAACCATCAGGACCGTCCAGATTAAATTTTCTTCCACCTTTCGATGTCCCATGTTTGGAGCTCCCTTGCAAAGTCCAAATGGGCAAGTTTGTGGCGTGGGGAGGAGACTTGGCCTCTGAAGACATTTTTTGTTCTTTAAGCCGTTTTGCAGATGCCGTCTTATGGTTATTGGGCTGCAGTTACCATCAGTAAGGGCTTTAATTTGGGTTGAAGGTCAGCCTGTGTCTTCATGGACAGCCCGTCGGATCATCCGGCTCAGTACAGGTGAAATTTTTTGACTTTTTGCTCCCATAACCCTTAGGATCATTTAAGAAATTTAAAATGACTGTCTTACTGCGTCCAACCTGCGTCCACAGTGATGGTGTGTTGCGAGAGGCCTTGCTTGTGCAGCTCAACAATCCTGCCACGTCATCAGGAGGTCATGGCAGTGTGAATGCTTTACAGAAAATGACATGAAAACCAGATTCTGCCTTTTAAAGGCTATGGTCTTAAACTTTTAATCAGCTGATGAACAGCCTGTTTGAGTTTAAATGCAGTTTTCAATAAATTGCCTACTCTCTATTTTTGTCTCTTGCTCCTGTTTCTTCTTTTTGCATTTTGAAGCTCTACTTACTACCTGGTTATGAACCACCAGCACGAAATGTGAATGCTTGTCATTTTGCCCCCGGTCTTAAGATTTTGTTTAGGACAGTATGTGGCCAGCAATCGGGTTTCCTGACAACATATTTTGAACAAACTTTTAATTTAATTTGGTTAATTCTCTAAACTTGTTTTATGGTGTAGCCCCTGTAGCAGCCAGTAATGTAAAAAAACACCAATAATGAAGTTATTACTGATAGCGTAATTTTTTGGTTCTTCATGTAATAAAAGTAATGTAAGAGCCAATAATGTTACGTGTTTTGGATATTTTGTTACATCATCTGTAATTTATTATGCTCTTTGGCTTTTATTACATTAAGAATGGGAAAATTATTAATATTGGCAGTTGTAAAAACTACCATTAATTTAATATTATTGGCAGCTTCAGCCCTTAAGGAAAACTGGGGTTTTCTTTGCTTGCTAACAATATCTAATAATTCCCCACTTTGTTTGTAGAACACAATGCTCATCATGGATGTTTTTAAATAAATGCTGACAAAAACTTCCCAGTTAAGCAGAATGCAAATGAATGATGCTAAATATTTCATTGGTGAGTAGTTAATACAGTATATAACTTATTTTCTTTAGTTTTTGGCAGTCTAAAAAGTTTTGATTTCTTCTTAAATCAATCTGTACTGGTAATTATGAAACGGCTTTTTCTTATTTTAAATGTTTTTGCGGCATCCAAGCTGAACGCTAACGATGCCACCCTGTCTTTTTGCCACTCAGTGGGTGTAATCACATTGATTTCTACTTATTGTGACGTCATGTGCATTCCCTCCATTCAGTGACCTGTTTCATTGGGGTGTCTTACACTCTGATTTGTTCCATGCCCCCCTTCTCTGCCTCAGTCTAGGTGTGTCCATCTTGGAGTTGGCCTGTAATATTGAGGTGCCTAAAGGAGGAGATGGCTGGCAGGAGCTCAGACAGGGAAACCTGCCTACTGAGTTTACAAATGGTGGGTGTATGTCATTGTGTTCTATTCTTTGCATGCCATTTTTGACAGTACATGTTGGCTATTGTAAATGATGTCGGGGGGATGCTCAATAACTAGAGCTGTCATGCTTACTCAAACACAATTGCTCAGTTTATTAAGCATCGGTTAACATTTTCCTTCTTGATTACTCAGTAATATGGCGGAAAGAGAAGCATGTGGGAAGGATTTGGGTCCAAATAAAGAGCGAAAGCATCAGTTGTATGGTAGCATTTCACATTAAAAGTAAATGAAAATGCAGTTATCTATCAGTATTGCAAAACAGAACTTAATTTTGAATTTGTATTGCAATAGACATTCAGGTCTGATGGACTTGCAGAATAATGCAAGGTTAGTCATAGACACCAAGACTGGGGCATTGCCCTGGAGCCAGGCCTGGGGCGGGAGCTCAAGGGCGAATGCCTGGTGGCCAGGCCTCCACCCATGGGGTCCCGGCCGGGCATAACCCAAAAAAATAACAAGGGTCCGGTGGGCCAACCACCTGCAGGGGCAGTCGTGGGGGTCGGGTGCAATATACTGTAGATGTGGATTAGAGGATCACCCCCCTTCGACTTTGTTGCGGAATACCAGTTCAGAGTACCCGGCCTTCTTGGAGGCCTTGGAGGGGGTCCTAGAAGGCATCCTGTCTGGGGACTTCATTATCATGCTTGGGGACTTTAATGCTCACATAGGTAATGACAGTGAAACCTGGAAGGGTGTGATTGGGAGGAATGGCCTGCCTGATTGTAATCCGACCGGTGACCCATTATTGGACTTCTGTGCTAATCGCAGTTTGTCTATACGGAATACCACGTTCAAGCATAAGGGTGTTCTTAAGTGCCCCTGGCACTACAGCACTCAAGGCCACAGTTCAATGATCGGCTTTGTAATCATATTGTTGGATCTGCGTCTGCATGTTTTGGACACA
Source organism: Mormyrops boulengeri (assembly GCA_026781065.1). NCBI lineage: Eukaryota > Metazoa > Chordata > Actinopteri > Osteoglossiformes > Mormyridae > Mormyrops > Mormyrops boulengeri. The sequence continues at coordinate 32,012,144 of JAODLD010000101.1, read as the reverse complement.
TGTTTTGAAGAGAGGAGCTGAGCTGTCAGCTGATCACCACCTGGTGTTGAGCTGGATCCAATGGCGGTGGAAGATGCTGGATAAACCTGGTAGACCCAAACACAAACTGAGGGTGTACTGGGAGCATCTGGTGGAGGCCCCTGTCTGGGAGATCTTCAGTTTGCACCTTCGGCAGAACTTCTCTTCTCTCCTGAGGAAGTTTGTGAATGGGCCATGTTCCGGGACTTCATTGCTAAGGCAGCTGAGCGGAGCTGTGGTCGTAAGGTTTTTTTGTGCCTGTCACGGTGGCAATCCCCGAAGCTGGTGGTGGACACCAGCACTAAAGGAAACTGTCAGGCTGAAGGAGTCCTCCAGAGCTTGGTTAGCTTGTGGGACTCGGGTAGCAGTGAACGGGTACCGACAGGCCAAGGAGGAAGTGGCTCTAGCAGTTGCTGAAGCAAAAACTCGGCTGTGGGAGGAGTTTGAGGCCAACCGAAAGTCCATCTCCACAGCCTCACCAAAGATTATGGCAAACTGTCAGGCGGCTCAGGAGGGGGAAGCAGAGCTTTGCTAAAGCTATTTATAGCAGGAGTGGCGAGCTATTGACCTCAACTGGGGAGACAGTCAGGCTGTAGAAGGAATATTTTGAGGATCTCCTAAATCCCACTGATATGCATTTCTCAGAGGAAGTAGAGCTGGAAGACTCAGAGGAGGACTTGCCCATCTCTAGGACTGAGGTCACTGAAGTGGTCAAACAACTGTTCGGTGGTAGTGTTCTGGGGGTAGATGAGATTCGCCCTGAGATTTTGAAAGTTTTTGATTTTGTTCAGCTGTTTTGGCTGACACGCCTCTTCAGCAATGCGTTGAATGTCTGGGACAGTGCCTATGGACTGGCAGACTGGGATAATGGTCCCAGTCTTTAAGAAAGGGGGCCGGAGGATGTATTCCAATTTTAGGAGAATCACACTCCTCAGCATCCAATGGGACGGTCTGTGCCGGGATACTGGAGAGGAGGGTCTCCCCGTTGGTCAAACCTTGGGTTCAGGAGGAACAATGCGGATTCTGTCCTGGTCGCAGCACGCTGGACAAGCTTTTCACCCTCACAGGGAGACTGGAGGATTCATGGGAGTTTTCCCAACCAGTCTACATGTGTTCTGTGGACTTGGAAACGGCATATTACTGTGTCCCACAGAGGGTCCTGTGGGGGGTGCTCCAGGAGTATGGGGTACGGGGGTCCATTGTTGCGGGCCATCAGATCCCTGTACAAATGGAGCGAAAGTTTGGATTGCATAGTCAGCAGTAAGTCCGACTCATACTTGGTGGCTCTTGGTCTTGGTCTTAGCTGCCCCTTGTCTCCGATTCTGTTCACAATTTTTATGGACAGAATCTCTAGCCGTAGCCAATAGGTGGAGGGGGTATGGTTTGGGGGCCTTAGGATCTCGTCTTTGCTCCTTGCAAATGATGTAATCCTGTTGATGTTGTCAGCATGCACTGGGGCGGTTTGCAGGTGAGTGTGAGGTGGCTGGGATGAGGATCAGCACCTCCAAGTCGGAGGCCATGATTTTCCACCAGAAAAGGGTGGGCTGCCCTCTCCTGGTGGAGGATGAGTTGTTGCCTCAAGCGGAGGAGTTTAAGTGTCTTGGGGTCTCATTCACCTATAGTCATCATGAGCTCTGGGTAGTGACCGAAAGAATGAGATCGCAGATACAAGTGGCCGAAATGAATTTCCTCTGCAGAGTGGCTGGGCTCAGCCTTAGACATAGGGTGAGGGGCCCAAAGTAGAGCTACTGCTCCTCCACATTGAAAGGAGCCAGTAGAGGTGGTTCAGGCATCTGTCTAGAATGCCTCCTGGACAGCTCCCTGGGGAGGTGTTTTGGGCATGTCCAATTGTGAGGAAGCCTTAGGGCAGATCCAGAACACACTGGAGAGATTACTGGATTCCCCCAGTGGAATTGGATGAGGTGGCTGGTGAGAGGGAGCTCGGGCATCCCTGCCTAAACTGCTGCCCCCACAACCCAACCCCAGAAAAGCAGCAGACAGTGGATGGATGGATGGATGAATGGATAGCTATAGATATGTTTGGTCAGTTTAGCCTTTTGGAGTAGCCTAGTATGTCATTGTCATCACTTTGAGTTAAATAATTTTCTTTAATTTTATTTTCTACAATTCATGTATGTCAATAATTGCTGGTAAAACTAAGGTTAGCACTGCCACTTAATCTTGTATAATACGATACATAATAACCATGTACAGTATAATCCCTTTATAGTGGACTTGCTTATAATGGAATATCGTCTATAACGGACGAGGTCCGCTGGTCCCGACTGTGCATCTTTACGAACATGCAGAAAAAGCATATAACGGACTCGCCTATAACGGAATTTCGCTTATAACAGACAAACAATCTGGTCCCCAAGGCCACTTTTAGCTGTAGTTTTGTTCGGCTAGAACGGACATGCAGGCTCCGCCTAAAAAGGCGTGTGGGGTGCTGATTTTCTCCAGTGCAGAAACGTAGTCGGGATTATTAATAGTCATACTCTATAAATAGGCATGGCGTAACAGCAGGCAACACTGATTGGTCTGTGTGGCTGCCCATCACCAGGCACGCTGTGCTTCGGCAGATGACACTCGCAGTTGGAGGGATGCAGTGAGGTCAAGGTTACTACTGTATCGTACATGTATAACCACTTATAGGCCATATATACTTTACTTTAAAAAAGCTGGATTACTACATGTCCAGTATAATAATCTATACCACAAGTATGTCTGCTGGGGAGTGGCATGAGTAAATGGTGTCCTGTAGTTGTGTTCTGGGCATACAGTAACGCTGGATATAACGGACTTTGGATATAACGGACTGTTTTGGCAGATCCCTTAAAGTCCGTTATAACGGGATTGTACTGTAATAATTTTTTTTTTTTAATTGTCTTGAGTAGGGCTCAAAGATATTGGAAAAAGTTCACGTTGTGATATTTGAAGGTTTGTAATATCTAGATGGGCGATGTGGCTCAGGAGGTAGTGCGACTGTTTAGCAACCGGAGGGTTGCCGGTTCAAGTCCCGGCTCTTCCTGACCTCATCAAAGTGTCCTTGACCAAGACACTGATCCCCAAATTGCTCCCAGTGAGCAGGTTGGTGCCTTGCATGGCAGCCTCCGCCTCCAGTGTATGAACGTATGGGTGAATGCGAGGCAAAATTGTAAAGCGCTTTGGAAAAAAGCACTATATAAATGCAGTCATTTTACCATTTTATATAAATGCAGTCCATTCTTATCTACCAGTAATTTGAGTCTCTCTAAGTCGGTGGTGTTGATATAAGTTGTGCTAACAGCAGTGTCAACAGTGCTCGCCTTTGCTCAATATCATCTCTGGAATACAAAATACAGCAAGATGAATATCTATTTTTCTACATGGTCCAACAGCAAGGACGAGAATGTTTTTCTAATTTTATTTAATTTTTCTTTTCTCTTTCTCGCCACATGCAGAGCTCATGCAATAGCAGCGGTTAACCTTAGTATTTTTTTTAAATGTATACTCAATAATGTTGAAAAGGAACCATCATTAAAATTACAAAGCTTGCTAAGTTATGTTTCTTATGACTGAGTAAAAATGTTTTTGTGGAACTAATTGAGGGTCTTATCTCAGCTGATATTAACATTGCACATCATGCAGGTATAGAACGGAGGGCAGCACAGTGGCACAGGGGGTAGTGCTGTTGCTGCACGCTGCCGCTTTGTGTGTGTGGAATTTGCATGTTCACCCCGTGTGTGGCGTGTCTTTTTGGTAGATCATCTGGTTTCCTTCCACTGTCCAACAACATGCAACTTAAATAAATTAGAGTGCCTAAATGAACCGTGTGTGTTTGTATTTGTGTGTGTGGGTGTGTGGGTTTGCATAGATCACATTTGAGGACCAAATTGTGCCCAAAGTGTAGTAAAACCTGAAATTTCCCTACTCTTAGGGACATCGTTTGAGGTCCCCGTTTGCATTCACAGATTTTTATAAAACTGAGGTTATCCAATCAAAAAAGTAAAAATGCCAAAAGTCTTGTATTTGGGTTGGTTACTTATGGTTAAGGTTAGGGATGGGTAG
>JAODLD010000101.1:31970436-31981280 GCA_026781065.1 Mormyrops boulengeri | reverse complement strand
CACCCTTATGCTTGAACATGGTGTTCATTATGGACAATCCATGACGAGCACAGAAGTCCAATAACAAAACACCACTCGGGTTCAGATCGGGGGGGCCGTTCCTCCCAATCACACCCCTCCAGGTCTCACTGTCATTGCCCACGTGAAGTCCCCCAGCAGAACAAGAGAGTCCCCAGGAGGATCGCTCTCCAAACACCCCTTCCAAGGACTCCAAAAAGGGTGGGTATTCTGAACTGCAGTTTGGCGCATAAGCGCAAACAACAGTCAGAACCCGTCCCCCCACCCGAAGGCGAAGGGAGGCTACCCTCTCTCCACCGCGGTAAACCCCAATGTACAAGCACCCAGCCAGGGGGCAATAAGTATACCCACCCCTGCTCGGCACCTTTCCCCGTGAGCAACTCCATAGTGGAAGAGGGTCCAACCCCCCTCAAGGAGACTGGTTCCAGAGCCCAAGCCGTGCGTCGAGGTGAGCCCGGCTATGTCTAGTCGGAACCTCACAACCTTGCACACCAGCTCAGGCTCCAGTACAGCATGTCATTCTGCAACTTTGTCAGGTAATTCAGTTATCCCAACCACTTTTGTACAATAAAGTGGAATTTGTTCTACAAATTTGTTCTAGTTGTGAAAGTAGTTGAGACTGTGACAGAAAGCATCATTGTCACTGCATGCTGTGGCAAAAACGGATGTCTCGCAACCATTAAAAGAGGATCATATGTGTTGCGTGAATTTCCACTGGTAATGCAAATAGAGTATGTAGTGGAGAAAGGTAGAAAAACAGTTGCATATGTTCCTCTGTTGTTGCTAGGCAAACAATAAATTTTACGGAAGGCTACGTCACAATCAGCTTATGTCCCAGAATAGTATAACACTTGTAGAGGTGGCAGTTGCTTCACAGGAAATGGCTGACTATATAGTGATGAGTTCACAATTGTTTGTAGCCTGTATATTGATGAATTTGAGATGGTTGACCCAATGGGAAAATCAAAAGGGGAGCACAAGATGTGCATATGGGCTTTTTCTAATATACCTGCAAAATACAGATCAACCATTAAATCGATTCAGCTTACTCTGTTGTGCAACACAACAACAAAAGAGTTTCGCTAAGACAAAGTACTGTATCCGAGTCGTTTGTGATTTAGTCTCTCTTAAACAGCATAGTGTTTACATTGAGGACTTTGGTACAAGTGTCAAAAGAACTGTTTTGTGTGTGTCAGCTGATAATTTCTCACTGTCTTGAAGGTTTGTATGAGAACTTCTCCATGGAAAAATTCTGCGGATTTTGCATAGCATCCAGGACTGACACACAACTCCCAAACGTATGCTATAGTGCATTTCAGCTCAGAGATGAAGATAAAAACACAGACACGAGACAGGTACTGAGGATGACCCATTGGGAAAATATACCGGAGTGAAAAGGGAAAGTTCACTCACTGCAAATTTGGAGTATGTACATGTTATAGGTGAATATCCCCATAATGTCTTGCACGGTGTTTTAAAGGGCATTGTCTCAATAGAGTTGTCTCTTTGTATTGCATACCTGGTGGCAAAGAAGTACATCATTGTATAAGTACTTAATGAAGCTAACAGATCACTTCCATACTCATTCTCACATAAAACTGACCAGCCACAGCCAATTGTGAAAGGCTTCTCCACCAAGGGAACAATATGAAGAAATGGCCATGAGAACTGGTGTCTAATTAGACTCCTTCCTCTTCTTATTGGCCATTAACTCCTGAGAGGGATGGTACATGGGAAATATTCATGCTCCTTAAGGACATTGTTGAACTGGTTGTGGCACCAAGACATACCACTGAGTCAATATACATCCTTGAATACATGGTGGCAGAGCACACAGACTTCTGTCATGGATTCGGGAGGGTCCAGCACAAGGGCATGGCATGGTACAGGCGGGGAACAGAAAGTGGACGACCCACAGGTGGCTCTCAGGACATAACAGGGGTTTATTTAGTACAAATAACAGAATATTCAAACATCGAACAACATCAATGACAGGACTAGGGAAAGATGAGGGAATCAGGGAAACAGCAGATGAGGGAAACAGGGAAGCGCTTAAATACAGCAGACTAAATTAAGCAAGGCTAGACACAGCTGGTAACATGGCGTACACTCTTGCCTATGGGGAGCGAAGGGACAAGACCGGGAACACGACGAAACCTGGGAAAACAAAAGCGAGAACATTAACGAGGCACAGGGAACAGCACGGACACAAAGAACAGGCACAAGGAGAACAACTCAGATAACAACCGACACACCACAGGCAATGCAGACAGACACAGGGGCACCAAAGAAGGAAACACAGGATCCGGGGATATTAAAGGAACTGATACAGAGGAAACAAACAGGAGGAGTGAAGGGACCAGGAGGGAACAAAGGTGAAACAGAGGGATGGGGAGCAAACACCGGTAAACCACCCACTAGGGCAACCACACCAGGGGGCAAGGAGGCAAAGGGCGGGGGTCACCAGGTAGCCAAAGGAAACCCCAGCGGGCAGAAAGTGGGAGCCGCAGAGGCAACCGGTGACCACGAGGCCGGAGCTGGAGGGACCCTCGCCGACCGCGAGCCAAGAGCCAGAGGGGATGCTGAAGGGGGAAGCGAGGAGGGAGGCAAAGGGGACACTGGAGGAGTCAAGGAGGGAGCAGAAGCCGTGGCAGGTTAAGGCGTAGCCACAGCCGGCAAAGGCGCACGCAACTGACGAGTCACCGCAGGTGGAACCGCAGGCGACTGTCAAACCGGAGTCAGGGGGATCGCAGGTGACCGCCGAGCAGGAGCCGGAGGAACTGCAGGCAACTGCTGAGCTGAAGCAAGGGGTACCGAAGGCGAGACAGGGGGCTGGCCAGGTGGGACCCTGGGGCTGGAGCAGGAACCGCTGGGACAGGAACCACGGGGGCTGGAAGGCGACGAGGAGTACTTAATGAAGCTAACAGATCACTTCCATACTCATTCTCACATAAAACTGACCAGCCACAGCCAATTGTGAAAGGCTTCTCCACCAAGGGAACAATATGAAGAAATGGCCATGAGAACTGGTGTCTAAGTAGACTCCTTCCTCTTCTTATTGGCCATTAACTCCTGAGGTGATGAGTAGGAAGGAACTGCAGGATGAGGACTGGAAGGCGACGAGGAGGAAGGAACTGCAGGACGAGGACTGGAGGGTGACGAGGAGGAAGGACCTGCAGGACAGGGACTGAGACTGGAGGGCGACGACAAGGAAGGGACTGCAGGACGGGGACAGGAACTGTGTAGGACGACGAGGAAAGGACTACAGGAACGGAGGGCGCCAAGGAGGAGGGACCTGGGTCTGCCCAGCTGGTCTGACTGGTGTGTCCCCGTCTCCCATTTCGGGAGACAGAGAACCGACCTGACTCTCTGCTGGGCCTCCACCTGTGTCATAGAATATCCGCTTGGGTGGAGGCAGGAGCCTGAAATGGGGGACTCAGGCCAGGTCCTGGGGGTACCACTCCAAGTCCTCAGGAGTGGATTCCTCCAGATCCAACCCCACTAATTTGTGGGTGACCCTGGGCATCGCGGCGGCGACTTCCCCTGGGCTGGGCTCGCTAGAACCTGGGTCAAGTACCCCAGGTGACTCTTCCAGGTCTATCAGGCACCCAAACACCCTCTCCAATCTACATACCTCCTCCTCTGGAGATGCAGGAGATAGCTGGAGGAGTTGGATGGAGGCTGAAGGATGGTTTGGGTCTTGGACAGCCATTTCCAAATGGGCTGGAGGGTGAAGAGTTCCTGTATGCGAACCTCAACTGAGACAAGAACTTCAGTGGGGACAGGTGTCCCAGAGCCTGGTGCTGGAGTCATTCTGTCACGGATTCGGGAGGGTCCGGTACAAGGGGGTGGCATCGTGCAGGTGGGGAACAGAAAGTGGATGACCCACTGGCGGCTCTCAGGACACAACAGGGGTTTATTAAAGGAACAGAAAACACTAGGGACACAACAAAATAAATGGACCACAAAGGGTCAAAACTAAAAGGGATGAACAAAGACTAATTTACAAAAGGGTCAGGGCAACAAGGGGCAGGTAGGCAGGCAGAGTACAAATAACAGAACATTCAAACATCCAGCAACATCAATCACAGGACTAGGGAAAGACGAACAGGGAAAGCACTTTAATACACCAAACCTAAATTAAACAATTTAGTTTGTTTTTCCACCACAGAACTTGGCATAGTCGGCAGGATCGCACAAGCATTGGGACCAGGGGCTAAATAGAAAACTGGTTCCAAAAATGCTGCAATCTAGGGAATAGTAGAGGTGAGAAAACCATTTTATTTATCTATATATTGGTCTTTCTGAATTGGAATTAGGTGACTAAAACTTGCAGGAAGGTCTGGGACCTGAGCAAGTTTGTTTTAAGCAAGGTTTGAGGAAACCTGCTCAGCACTGACAAGTGTACGGTAAAGAATACGATGTACCCTAGAGAGAGATGGTTTGGGAAGATCCTTAGTAAGTTTTGATTTGAGTTATTCTGACATAACTTTCACTTATTCTGACATGATGGGTTTAAGTTATTCTAATATGCAAAATTGGTTTATTGTACTAAAACTCATAATGAAATCCAATTTAGTTCCTTCTCAACTTGTTTGTTTGTTCAGCAATGCTTAAAGCTTAATTTTGTAGGGGAACGGGTTACCACAAATTTTTCAAGTTCATTTAACTTATCTGGGTTTACAGTGTTAACTTACACACTCAAAATAAGTTTAAATACTGAAGTACGCAATTTAAGATTCATGGCTGGTTATAAGACGGAAAAGTAAGGCAAGACTGGTTGAGTAGGGGAGGATGGGCTGTGAATGGGCTCAAATTGTGCAAAAATACAAATAGTAATAAATGAATAGTGATTAAGTACTTAATGGATTTCTAAAAATGTACTGTACTTTTAAAAGACGACCCAAACTACCCCCCCAACCCTCTCTTTGGCATCATCCTCACCACCAGCCTCCTCCTCTTTCTTTTTCTTTTTTTTAAATAATCAGCTATAGAACACTTCATTTTTGAAACATTAAAACCCCTGCTAAAAGGATTGCTTTGCCTGTTTTATCAGCAGTGTACATATACTCCTGTGAGCAGGTAGATCAAAACCAATTAAAAAAAATACTCTGAGCCAGTGAAGAAGAAGAAAACAAACCTTCTATCACAATTTGTCAACTAAGTACCCGTGACAGAGCAAACCATCCTAATGACTATCATACATTCGCGCAGATGCGACCACGTGAAATTCTGCATACTCTCATTAAATGGTCGCTTTTACGGCCTTTTTGGTCACAGTTTGCTGAATCGGAAATGAGTGCAGCAAGTGTGTCATTGCTAAATGTCACAGACCGTTATGGGTCTTCGTTACAGGGGGACATATTATGGAAACACTGCCTGTGCTTGTAGGATAACGTCACTGATTACTTCCCCATGATTTTGGGAACATTCTTTTTTACATTTTGTTTTATTTAACTGGGCCTCATTTTTATTACAATGTCATGTATGGTGTGTTTTTTGATGTTGCAATGTTAAGAATTAAAGTTAATAAGTTTCTAAGAAAAGAATGTGTCAGGGTTAGCACCTGTTTCTCTCAGTCTTTCCTGTCTTCCCCTGTTGTCAGTCTGTAGTGTTTCCCCTGCTCCCCGTCAGCTGCACGGCTCAACATGTTGAGCATGTGGCTACCTGTTAACCCCTCTATCATGTGTTCCAATCCTGCCTGTTTTTGTATTATGTTCCCTAGTGCTTCATTGGTTTCATCAGTTTTTCTAGTTCCTGTGATTTTGTGGTTTATTTTCTGTTTTGGGGCTTTATTATTCCCCGTGTTAGATTCTGTTTTCCTTAATTCTGTCAGTTCAAAGTTTCCCTGTTTAGATTGAGTAATTAATTGCACCTGTTGCCTATTCTTGTGCCTGTCCTTGTGTGTTTGCCTGCTCGTGCACCCTCCCGGGTTGGTTAATTGTGTCTCACTCCTGCTTGTCGTTACCCTGTTCAGTTTTTGAATTTAAGTTCCTGCCTGTGTTTAGTTCCCCAGAGGTTCATTGTATGTTTGATATACAATAATTCTCCAAATTCTGGTTGTTCTTTTTTGACAGAATTTACTTGTACTTTTGCTTTAAGCACTAAAGCACATTTATCAGGTAAAAACTACTTTTGACACTTAAGTAGACTTAAAGTTAATATTAGATACTTCAAAACTCACACAGTATTTTAATGGGTGACATTTTCTAGTAAAATATCTACTTTATACTACACTGACTGTCCTTTAAACGACACACACAGATATCACTGGTCCTCTATTTACACACTAGAGTAACGTACTTTGCTCCTTCCGGAGCTCTGTACATTTCTTCAGCTCTTCTTTAAACACCAGGAAGTGCTGCATTTATTTAATGTCAGGACCAGCAAGATCAAACTAACCTGGGAAAGAGGACAGAGAACGCGCAAAGGTGATATATATACACACACCCGGATTACAGCCCCATGCATTTGAGAAGAGAAGCGAAATGTAAGAAATTTAGTTTTCCGTCGATGTTGTTTTTCCACCTTGAGCGCTTTTATAGCGTACAAATTAAGACAATTCAAACCATTTCCGTGCTGCTACAGAGAATTGTGGATTTAAGAAGCGTCATGTTTAAGATCGCGTTTTAATGTTTTAATTGTCACTGCAGTGCCGCTTCTTAAATGCGCCAATGTGATTCAGAATGTGCGTTATGACAGAATTACATAGGGGTTGCGTGAGAGTTGGCAACCTTGCAAACACTACTAAATATGTGTATTGATCGGTGTACATTTGCGTTTCCTTACAAACACTAAACAGGCTAAATCTGGTCCCTGTGATGTCCATATCATAATAAATATTTAATATACTATACCAAAACACAAACCATTCCAAAGAAATCACACTCAAGAGAACATGGTACACCACCCTACAGAAAAAAATACAATGTACCTCAGCCAATACATGAACTGCCTGTGATCGAGCAATGTGGTGAAAGATCATCCTATTATTCTGCCTTGTATTAATAAACAATATGAAAGAAATCGGTTTACACTGTCTACAAAAAAGGTGCTGGCTCATAGAACCGACTCTTGTGAGCAGTACCGGTCCTAGCTACTGAGCATCACCAACAGCGCCCCCCCGCTTGAGGCAAAGTTAAATTTGCTAGCAGTTTGGCGCCCCCTCAGAAGTTGGCTCCCTAGACAGTCACCTATGTCAAGTATAGGAGTGACCGGCCCTGTTGTTACTTCTACTTAATAGGCTTTGCTAAGCAGGTAAATTCATGTGGGCTTGTTCTTTTAATATTAAGACACATTAATACCAACTAGTTTTAAGAATAGTGGAATGTTACACTCTTTCTTCCTCTGTTTGTGATGTCCCCTGGATGGATGGCACCCTTAGTATTTGCCTATGCCACGGGCTGACCCTGTTTGTGAGCAACATGGTTCATGACAACATTTTACCGGATAGAAAACTATGCTGCCCCATTTGGGATGCAAAGGAAAATGATTCTTCGCAATTTTCTTTTAAATTTTAATCATAGGCTAATTGATTAAACATAAGTTGATTTATTTTCATGACAGTATTGTAGTGTAGATGCTTTGTGTCAATGATCATATAATACTGCAATAAATATGGGTTTTCTAACAAAGCAGGAGACTGCAACAAATACCAGAACATGTAAATGGTCACAACCCAAAGTTTATATAAAATGATCAACAATCTTTAATTCACAGACATCGTTTCTGTATTTAAAAAGAGTGAAAGGGATCGCGAGGGCGGAGGCAACCCGCAATATCAAACAATGGGTATCATTACATCACACAGCAAGTTAAGCTCGCAACCAACCACAGCACACCCACAACCCTCTAAACTTCTAAAGAGGCACAGCACACCATATAATCACCACACACAATATATAGATGCTGCAAACACAAACGAGAAACACCATCACTGAATGCAGTTATCCCCTTATCCCCAGTAACACATCCACAAACATTCTCGCGCACGCATTCACACACACATATAAAAGTTACTTAACTCGCCAGCAGGTGACACCCCCCTGTAGGGTCCAGGTCGAGGCACTATTACGGTCCAATAGGACTAGACCAAGCTCCAAGAAAGTAACAGGAGTCAAGCTCATGCCAATACACAGAAACCAACTCCACTCTCCTAAGGCCCATCCCTAACTCTCTAGAGGAGGCAACAAACCTGTCCTCCTAATGCAGAAGACAAACTAATCCCCATCGTCTATCTGTCTTCATCACCGGCAATCTTGAATAACTGCGAACGACACCCTCCTGCCACGAGAGCGTCAAGCCGCAGGCATACAAAACAAGAGACAACCTCACCAGTTTCTTGTGTCCTTTTGTATCCTTTCCCAGGGCGGCCAAGATGGCGGCGTGACTAGTGGACGCAGTTTTGGAGGTATCGTCAGGAAATTTGGAATAGGACGATTATATAACCGTGATAACAGATCATTTTGAAATATAAATATGTAAGTAAGTTTTGTACTCTCATTATTCACCTTGCGCTAATTTACCTATGGGCAGAAAGAAAGTTAGACAGTTTTCTAGCGAAATAACATGAACGTCATCTATGGAGCCTGTTAAATGCGCTGATGAGAAGGTTAGCATTGTCTCCCCCGTGAGTTTGAGTTCATCGGAAAAGGCTGAGGGTCTTAATAACTGGTTTGACTCACGCCCAGATATGAATGATATTCTTGCGATTCCTCTACCTGCAACTCCCTGAAAACCTGCGTCAAAGAAAGCGAAAAGAGATCTTGCGGAAGGGAATGACTCCTCAACGGAAATTCTTACGGCCATTCGTGAGCTCTCTGGAAAATATGACCAGATGTTTCAGAAAATTTCAGCAATTGAAATAACAACTGGATCAACGGCTAAGCAGATTGAGACTTCGTTCGCTATGGTTACTCAGCTTATTACTGAGGTAGCAACGCATAAGGAGTCTCTTAGAGTTGTGGCCACGGAGATTCAGGAGCTCCAAAACGCAAATAAAGCCCTGAAGGCCGAAATTGGAGAGAGCAAGCGTTATAGCTGGAAATGGACATTAAAATTACACGGCGTCAGAGAGAAGGATGGAGAAGATGTGCGGAAAGTTGTGATTGATGTTCTTAGTAATGTAGTGCCTGGCATCAGTGATGATCTTGGAGGTGCCGTTGATATTGCACATCGTCTTGGGCAGAAAAGAGGGGATGGTTCCCATAGATCCATCATTATCTTGTTTGTACTCCGTCGTTTTCGCGACACAGTTTGGCAAGCTGCCAGAGGCTGTAAATTCCTTCTTAACAACAAGTTACGGCTCACCAAAGCACTCCCACCAGAAGATAGGAACACCAGAGAGAAACTTTGGCCCCTTGTTAAAAAACCCAGAGATGAGGGCAAAAAAGCATCATTTTGCGGATCCTTCGCATTAATTGATGGGAAAAGATTCAATTACATGGATGTGAGATAGACTTGTTCCATAGTTAATGTTAATGTTAACCGTGTTATTAGGGTGGACTGTTTTCAGGACTTTGATGACATCACTTGACTTTGGGATAGACCTACACTTGATAGAGGTTTAACCGATCATTGTCTACTTTTACTTCATAATTGGAAAAAAGAAAGCTATCATGACTCACTTCTGGTTCTTCCTGTTGAATTCATAAAGTTAAATGTTGGACTTTATGTCACAGTTAACGATGTTCTGTACTTAAACTGACGTTCGCTTCTTTTTGCGTACTTGAGAGTAACGTGCAAGGTTGCAAGGAATATATTCAGTGCTAAAAAATTATGTTCAGTTATATATTGTTCCTATCTCAATTTAGGAATTTTGTCTGTTCAGATCTAAGAGGTATAAGATTGTTTTCTTTGGTGTTTAATGGAATTTAAGTTCAATTCATGCTCTGTTGTTTCTTTAAGCGCATTTAATGTGATGCTGTAAAAAGGAAAGCGATTTTTTTGTTCTGTAAGAGCAGTGAGTTTGATATAATCCTACTTCAGGAAACACATTCATGTGAAATGGATATAAAGTTTTGGAAAAATCAGTGGGGTACTACTATTTATTGTAGTCACGGCTCTAAACACTCTGCTGGAGTTTCAATTCTCTTGCATAAATTTAAAGGGCACATACTTGGGGTAAAGTCATCTGAAGAAGGGAGATGGATTATTTTACCGCTTAAACAAGATAACGTTAACTTTATCGTTTGTAATATTTGTGGTTGTAATTCTCGATCGGATACTAGGTCTCTGTTTTCTCAGATAACCTCAGAACTAAAAGAAACACTTATTAAATATCCTGACTCTTTTGTAATTCTAGGCGGCGATTTTAATGAGTGTGTTGATGACATTTTGGACCGATTTCCTCCCAGATGCAACGACGGTCTTCTTTTGAAAAATAATATTTTAGCATTATGTGAAGAATTTTCTTACTGATGCATGGCGTTTTTTCACCCTGATTTACACGAATTTACTTGTTCTAATAGAAATAGATCTTCCCAATCAAGAATTGACCTCTTTTTGCTCTCTTCCTTAGCTCTTCAATTTGTAATAGATATCTCTCACTCATTTGCTCCTCTGTCTGATCATAAACAAATAAGGTTAAAATTATCTAGCCAAAATGATCAAATTCCAAAGTTACGTGGTTATTGGAAATTTAATAATTCACTCTTAAAAGATGCTTCCTTTAATGATAGTGTTAAAAGCTTACTTTTGGGTATATTCTCTAACAAAACTGAAGTCAGTTATAAAGTCAAATGGGAATTTTTTAAATATAAGGCTAGGCAGATTGCTATTAGAAGAAGTAAAGATCTTAAAGCCTTAAAGAATAAAACAATAAATGA
>JAODLD010000101.1:31951982-31963289 GCA_026781065.1 Mormyrops boulengeri | reverse complement strand
TCCCCACACTGGCGGGAGTAGGACATGGAAGCATCAACATATACACCGAGGTCTTTCTCGTAATCAGCTACCTTTACTTCCGTGGAACCCATGATATTTGTGTATTTATGTTGATTGTAAATATCACAACAGTGTAATGTTCACCATGGAATGCGTGCGTTTCACCGTGTAACCGTGTGTAACCGTGAATATCATGTAAACTGTGTCCTTGTTGTTGCTGCTACTAGTATTAAAACTTATTGTGGCTGTTAAGGAAAGTTTCATTTTAGAAGACCCTGCCCAAAACCCAGTCCATACAAGCATTGAACAGATTAGGAGCAAGAACACACCCCTGGTGAACCCCAGAATCAACTAAGAAGAACAAGGACATTCTCCCTCCACTCTGCACAGCACTCACAGTACCAGTGTACAGGCCGGCCATGACATCCAGCAACTTCGGGGGACGTCTCAGGATATCCCACAGGGAAACTCGATCAACTGAGTCAAATACTTTACGAAAATTGACAAAGGCTGCAAAGAACCTTTGCCAAGATTCATGGTTGCGCTCGATGAGAACCCTCCGTGCCAGGATGCGGTCAATGGTAGACTTCTTAAGCGTAAAACCAGACTGCTCCGGTTGCTGATAGGCGAGCAAGTGATCACAGATCCTCATAAGGATGACCCTAGTAAGGACCTTACCCGGCACTGAGAGCAGTGCTATCCCCCTGTAGATGCCGCAATCGAGGCGATCATTCTTCCCTTTTCAGATAGGGACTGCAAGTCCCTTTTTCCAGTCATTTGGAATGACACCTGACTCCCAAATGGAAGCAAACATTGCCTGCAATGCCAGGAGGATAGCCTTACCACTAGCCTGGAGAAGTTCACTCCAGATACCACAGATCTCCGTGGCCTTCCCTGTCCCCAGCTGATTCACCACCCATGGGGACAGACACAATGCTCATAGCCAGCCTTGTCAGTGCCAGTGGTTGCATTGAAGTCACCCATTACCAGAGGAGTGTCACCCTGCTTGTGTTCCTGCAAATGTTTTTTGATATGTTATTTGATATTTATAACTGGCATGAGGTGTATCACAGTTTATGCAAGGTTTTATAAATCAAGCATTTGCCCTCCTGCAAGAATTTACAAACATTTTTTTATAAATGAACCCCCAGCACCCTATGTTTTTGTTTTCAGATTTGTTACTTGCTACAAACTGGAAGCTTGACTGCTGGTATGACGTCTAATGGAAACATGTCACAGACCTTGTGTGCATAGATCCTATTCCAAACTGAGAACAGCTATCAGCCACTGGGGACCTAAAGACGAGAGCAAGGTATTCTGGTTAATGTAGCCTGTTAACCCTGGCCTGTGACAAATACAGCCTTCCAAAGCATGTAGTTGGAAAGGTGCTTAAAAGCAAATGATTATGTGCTTATTTGACAAGGTAGAATGCGGCCCATGGTGATTAATCCAAATGATCAGTGTTCATTTCTGTGATTCAAAACTCCCTGTGTGTGATTAAAAACTGGCTGGTTTGCATTGGTTGAATGATATTACGCCCGGTAAAATGAATTTTGAATATAAAGCGAACATTACCTTTGGTTTTGATTACAGAGTCAGCTCACCAAGCGATGGCTCACCATTCTGATGAAGAGGTTTGGCTATAATGTTTTGGCATATGATGCATGTTGTTAAGGCCAAAAATACCAGACAGTAAAAGGGAGGAAAGATTGAGGTGAAGGTTGCTGAATACAGCAGACAAGAAGCTCAATCTCTGGTGTACTCTTCCACAAGCCACTACGATACCATACTACGCAATATATATATATATATATATATATATATCTGCTGTCTTAAAGTGATATTTTTAGTCTGAAGTTGTTTTTGACCCTATTGTTTTAATGTGCCAATGAATGTGCCTATTCTGTATTAAAAAAAAGTTAAAATATTGCTGCAGTTCTCTCCAGCAGCCACATAAGACTGTGAGCAGGACAACTGATTTCTATTAACAGAAATGTCAGTGCATGCATCTGAGTGACCCAGTACAGGTTTGTGAGATCTTGTGAACTCACCTTCAACATTCTGCAGATCCAAATGTCGCTCGCGGTCCTCTTGCTGGACTATTTGAAGGAGCTCAGTGATGAAGAGCAAAAGGAGTTTAAATGGAACCTGAGTCACACGGGGTTAAAGCCCATTCCCAGGGGTCAGGTGATGCACCTGGATAAAATGGACGTCATCGACATGATGATAAGTTCTTATTCTGAAGAGGGTGCTCTCACAGTCACGCTTGAAATATTGAAGAAGATGAACCAGAATGACCTTGCTCAGAGATTGAAAAAAGACCTGCGAAAGTGTAATCATATTTTTCTCAACTTTTCTTGTTATTATCTGGAAAATGATGATGAATTATCTTCTGATGTTGAAGATAGAAATGAATTTGAAATTCTCCCTTGTTACAGGCAACCAAGCAGGAAATGAGCTGTGTGATATATTTCAGAAAAGTAAGCGCTTTATCCTATTCTGTACATGTATGTGGTGTGATGATGTGAAGTTTAAAGTTTCATTTGTCACAGTGAAATAGTGAAAAAACTGTTTTTGTTCTTTTTATAAATATTCTCCCTCCTATACTGGTCAGGATCACAATGAGAACTAATATATTTTCCTTGCATTTCTTTTCAGGGGAACTCATGCCGCAATGTCAGCGGACAATAAAGTGTAACCTGAAGGAGAAATTTGAGCGTGTATTTGAAGGGAAAGCTAAGGAAGGACACCCAACACTTCTCAATGAGATTTACACAGAACTCTACATAACTGAAGGTGGAACTGGAGCAGTCAATGATGAGCATGAAGTGAGACAGATTGAAACAGCATCCAAGAAAAGGCTAACAGAAGATACTACAGTCAAGTGCAATGATATATTTAAACCCTTAAGTGGATGTGTGACACCTATCAGAACTGTACTCACAAAAGGGGTTGCAGGTATCGGGAAAACAATCTCTGTGCAGAAATTTATTCTAGATTGGGCTGAAGGAAAAGCAAACCAGCATGTTCACTTCATATTTGCTCTTCCTTTCCGGGATTTGAATTTGATTAAGGATGAATATAGTCTGATTGAACTGCTTCGCCACTTTGTTCCAGATTTGAAATCATTTGAACCCAATGAACTGTGTAAGTACAAAATCATGTTTATCTTTGATGGTCTGGATGAGTGTCGCCTTCCTCTAGATTTTCAGAACAATGAGAGCTGGTTTGATGTAACAAAGAAGATATCACTTGATGTGCTGTTCACTAACCTCATTACCGGGAATCTGCTTCCATCTGCTCTCCTCTGGATAACCTCTCGACCAGCAGCAGCCAATCAGATTCCTCCTGAGTGCATCCACCAGGTGACAGAGATACGAGGATTCAATGATTCTCAAAAGGAGGAGTATTTCAGGAAGAGGTTTAGTGATCAGAACCTGGCTTGCAGGATTATCACACATGTGAAATCATCAAGGGCCCTCTTCATCATGTGCCATATACCAGTGTTCTGCTGGATTTCAGCCACTGTTCTTGAGAGGCTTTTTATTGAGACTAACAGTGGAGACATTCCAAAGACTCTGACTGAAATGTACACACACTTCCTGATCTTTCAGACCAGTTTAAAAAACAAGTATAGGCTCCAGACCGCCGTAACACTGAATAGGGCAGTGTGGTACAGAAAATGGATGGTTGGATGCATGACAAATTATGAAAATTTTAATAAATGCTCTAAATCTGGCAAGAAATTCCTTTTAAAACTTGGTAAACTGGCTTTTCACAACCTTAAGAAAGGCAATCTCATATTTTATGAGCAAGATCTGACAGAGAATGACATTGATGTCACTGAAGCTTCAGTTTACTCTGGAGTGTGCACAGAAGTCTTTAAAGAGGAATATGGGTTGTATCAGGAGAAGGTGTACTGCTTTGTGCATCTGAGCATTCAGGAGTATCTTGCTGCTTTATATGTGTTTGTATCAAACTCATCAGCTAACCTGCTGAAGACTGCAGTGGATGAGGCATTAGAGAGCAAGAATGGACACTTGGACCTCTACCTCCGCTTCCTCCTTGGCCTCTCAACAAACTCCAGTAAGACTCTGATGCAAAGGCTAATGGCACAGAAAAGAACCAGATCACATAACATTAATGAGTCAGTCCAATATATCAAGAAGAAAATACAAGAAAATTTGTCACCAGAAAGGACTATCAACCTGTTCCACTGTCTGAATGAACTGGGTGACAATTCTCTAGTTGAAGAGGTACAAAGATACCTGAATTCAGGAAGTCTTTCAGGAAAAGACCTCACACCTACACAGTATTCAGCTCTGGCCTTTGTGCTACTGATGTCAGATGAGGAGCTGGATGTGTTTGATCTGAAGAAATTCATCACATCAGATGAAGGTCGTCAGAGGCTGCTGCCTGTGATCAAGAATTCTAGGACAGCTCTGTAAGTGAAGTGAGGATGTGAAAGTAATGTATGTGGCAGTAATACATTAACATTGTTTGAAACATTTACATTTAACCTATTTAGCAGGAACAATTGAGGGTTAAGGGCTTTGCTCTATGACCTAATATCATTGTGCCAATGCAGGGAATTAAACCGGCGCAATTCCACTCACCAGTACAGCTTCATAAACTGCTGAGCCACACATCTCCAAAATAATTAAATATTATTAAATAATTAAATTATATTACAATATTTCTCCTTGTGGATTAGTAACCAGGCTTTCTTTTTCTTTAATCTGGAAGTCCGATTTTTTAATTAATGAAGGTAGTTACATAGAAAAAAAAAAAGTAACAATTCTGTTATTGTACCGTGACACAAGACCAGGACAGAGGGTTCCGAGCGACCAGGTTTATTGAGGATGAACCAGAGAATGGTGAGAAGGTGAAGCAGGGTCTTAACCGGAATCCGTCCGTAAATATCACCGAAAGCTGAGACGTCCAGATGCTGTAATCGAGAGGGGGTCTGAGGGTCGAGTAGCCGGGGAGTCTGTCTGAGGACACAGATGCACAAAGAAGGGGAACCCACGAGGGAAGTCACGGGGATGGCGGACGGGAAGGAGGGCAGGCAGGAGGTGCGGGTAACTCGGGGAGGGCCAGGCGGATGGAACGTAACTGCGGGAGGAACAGAGCTTGGTAGTGGCATGCCAACAATACCTCGCACTGACCTGTTTCTGGTGCGAGGCTTTAAATAGGGAGTCCTATTGTTGGTAAGTCGAATCAGCTGTCGTCCTGAAGTGGGTGTGCTTGGGTTGGTGTGACAGGCCTCCCCCTAATGGCCACCTGGCGGTCAAGGAAGGGATGGGGGTCAACCGCGGGGTCAAGGGGCAGGGCGATCTGGGTGCGAGCGGTGCAAGTAAGCGATGAGCAAGGGGTCCAGGACATGTTTGGCAGGAACCCAGCTACGTTCTTTGCGACCAAAGCCTTCCCAATCCACCAGGTATTGCATCTGACCCTGCCGGCGGCGAGAATCCAACAGGTCACGTACGGCGTAAACCTCCTCCTCTAGTAGAGGAAGTGGTGCAGGGGGGGGTTGAGAGACTTGACTGGAGAATGGGCTAGGCTGTAACACACGGGCTTGAGCAAGGAGACATGAAAAGTGGGGTTAATCCGGTAAATGCAGGGCAGCTGTAATTTATACATCACTGGGCCTACGCGTCCGGTCACTGGAAAGGGTCCAATGTATTTGGGACCGAGTTTACGTCCTGCAGGGAGACAGAGATTCCGTGTGGACAACCACATTCTGTCACTTACTCTGAAGTGGGGTCCTGGCCTCCTTTTGCGATCTGCAAACTTCTTCATCTGGATCCTTCCCTGTTCCAGTAGCTGTCAGGTGTGGTCCCATGCCTTCTTGCTGTTCAGTCCTCCAAGGCTGGTACTTCTGTGGGAGATAGGCTCCATGGAAACAGAGGGGATTGGTAACCGAGCACACATTGGAATGGCATCAGACCCATTACTGGATGGGGTAGAGAATTCTGGGCATATTCTGCCCAGGGAAGAAAGTGGAACCATTCCCTGGGTTGCGCACTAAACATCAGGTGAAGCATCTTTCCCAACCCCTGATTCATTCTTTCAACCTGACTTTTGGATTGTGGGTGGTAAGCTGAGGAGAGACTCAAGGAAATCTTTAGCTTCGTACACATAGCTCTGAATACCCAAGAAGCAAATTGAGATCCTCTATCAGAGATGATATCATCCAACAAGCCATAGTACCGGAAGACCCATAAGAGTAACAGATTGGCCAGTTCTAGAGAAGAAGGCAGCTTGGGCAACGGGACCAGGCGACACATTTTTGAAAGTCAGTATTGTGGTGTGTCCCTGGGAGGGAGGAATGTCCATAAAAAAATCCATTGCTATGTGAGACCAGGGACGGGTAGGTATTGGGAGCGGCTCTAAGAACCAGTGGAGGCTTTATGCTGGGCACACAGGGGACAGGATAATACATACCTCTCCACCTCCTTATGCCACCCTGGCCACCAGTAGTGTCTTCCCACTAGTTGAACTGTTGCTTGCACCCCCGGGTGTCCTGAACCAAGGGACGTGTGTACCCATTGGAGAACCTCCTTACGCAGTTGGGACGGGACGTGGTCTTTGTGGGAGGACACTCGGGAGGTGGCGGGGTATGGTCGTTGAGTTCCTGGAGGTGTTGCTCTAAGTCCCAGATGATAGGGCTGAGGAAGCAGGAGGAGGGAAGAATACTGGACCTAGGCTCTGAGGACTTAGCAAGGCGTCAGCTTTGATGTTCTTGGAACCGGGGAGGTAAGTAACCTGGAAATTGAAATGGGTAAAAAAGAGAGCCCAGCATGCCTGTCCTGCGTTAAGACACTTAGCCGTTCTGGGGTATTGTAGATTGTGATGGTCTGTCCTCACCTGGAAGGGATGTACTGCTCCTTGCAGCCAGTGCCTCCATTCCTCTAGGGCCGTCTTTATAGCCAGTAACTCCCTATTCCCCACATCGTAGTTGCATTCGGCGCTGGACAGCTTCTTGGACATGTATGCACATGGATGGGCCTTACCCGCTAGGAGATCCTTTTCAGTCAGCACTGCTTCCATGCCCACCTCTGAGGCATCTACTTCAACCTGGAAAGGGAGCTCGGGGTCTGGTTGTCGCAGGATGGGGGCGGAGCAAAAGTGCTTCTTCAGATCCTCAAAGGCGATTTGAGCCTCCGCTGTCCAGGTCAGTCTCTTCTCACCACGCTTTAAAAGATCAGTGAGAGGAGCAGCCAGAGTGCTAAACCCCCCAATAAACCTACGATAAAAATTGGCGAATCCTAAAAACCTCTGCAGGTCCTTAACCGTAGCCGGCCGTGGCCAGATCCGTACTGCTGCTACCTTCTCTTCATCCATGGCTACCCCACCAGGGGTGATAACATATCCCACAAATTTAACTGTGAAACAGTGAAATTCACATGCCTCACCTTTAACGTAGAGCTTGTTCTCTGCCAACCTTTGAAGTACCTTTCTCATGTGACTGATGTGTTGATCCTCCGTTTTGTAATAGATGAAGATGTCATCTATATAGGCGATTACATACTGGTGGAACGTTTCTCGCAGAACATCATTTAAGAAAGACTGGAACACAGAGGGACTGTTAGCTATCCCATAGGGCATCACAAGATATTCATACTGAGCAGTGGAGGTGAGAAACACAGTCTTCCATTCATCCCCTTCCTTTATACATATCAAGTTATATGCGCTTCTCAAATCCAATTTGGTAAAAATACGAGCATGTCTGAGCTGTTCTAAGGCAGAAGGAATCAGCGGTAGGGGTTCTCGATGCTTTTTAGTAATAGCATTCAGTCCCCGGTAATCTATACAAAGTCATAGACCGCCATCCTTTTTCCCTACAAAAAAGAACCCTGATGCAACCGGTGAGGTGGAGGGACGAATGATACCATGCTTTAAGGACTCTTCATGTCTCTTCATGACTCTTTAAGGTCTTCATGGCCTCCTCCTCAGAGACAGAAAAAAGGCACCCACGGGGAAGGGCTGCCCCTTCCAGGAGATCAATGGCACAGTCAGAGCAGCGATGTGGGGGAAGCCCATAAGCCTGGGTTTTGCTAAACACCTGATGGAAGTCACAATACAACTCGGGGATAGTAGATAAATCCTCAGGCAAAGGACTCTCAATAGAAGAAACATGACAGGGCAGGGACAGGCAGTGTAGAAAACAGTCAGGGGACCATGCCAGGATCTCACCATTTCTCCAGTTGATCGCGGGATTATGCTGCCTCAACCAAGGAAAGCCCAATATTACTCTGTCTCTTAAGGAGGGAATAATCATGAACTGGATGGTCTCAGTATGGAGAACCCCCACCTTTAGTAGTAAGGGGATGGTACGGTAGGTCACCAACCCAGCTGAAAGAAGTTTCCCGTCTACTCCTCTTACCATCAGAGGCTGGAGCAGTTTCTCTAAGGGAAGGTGGTGTTGCTGGGCGAAGTCAGCATCCAAAAAACTTCCCGCCGCCATCGAGTCGAGTAGGCCCTGTTCCTTCACCACTACTTCACCCCAACTAAGAATAACAGGCACCATTATCTGTACTTTAGTAAGATCAGGAGGGATCAGTGATCTTACCTGTATTCCTTCGCTCCACTCCCGCGGGGTGCGTTTCGGGCAGGAACATATGAAGTGTCCGGCTTCATCGCAATATATACACAAGCCCCGACTTTGGCATCTTTCCCGTTCCTCTGGAGTGAGAGGGGCACATCCCAGCACCATAGGTTCCGGATCCGGAGTCCGGGTGGAAGCAGACACAGAGGCTTCTTCGGACCGCCCTGCAGTTCTTCTTTGCCTTCTCACGAAGGTGTCCCGCGTGATAGATAACCTCACGTAGTCATCAAAGGATCAGGTGGCACCCCGACAGGCCAGTTCAGCACGCAACTCGGGGCGCAGTGCACGGCAATAGATGGTCTGAAAGCAGTTTAGTCCGGCTGCCAGCATACGGAACTCCAGGGATCGTAAATCCAGCACTTGATCACCGAGGTTTCTTCCTACTGCCGGATGGTCGAAAACCTTCCTGAAAGCTGCTTGAAACTCCCGCAAGGAGAGGAGGAGTGGGCTGTCCTCCGTCCAGAGTGCAGTTGCCCAGGTAACGGCCCTTCTGCTCAACAGAGACATCAAGAAATTAACGCGATCTTGGTCGGATGGGAATAGGTCCGGGTGGTGGTCGATGAATACCCGCATTGCATAAGGAATGCCCGGCATTGATCCAGGTTTCTGTCATACCGGTTCAGCACTGGCGCGGAGGGTCACAGAGGCGAAGGAGGCAGCGGAATGTTGGCTGCCCCAGTGAGATGCAGCTGCCGCACGACATCCATCAATCCAGATATCTGGGCCTGGGCTTGCTGCAGTTGGTCTTGTAGATCATGCGGATCCATTTGTTTGGCGAGGTATTCTGTACTGTGACGCAAGACCAGGACAGAGGGTTCTGAGTGACCGGGTTTATTGAGGATGAACCAGAGAATGGTCAGAAGGCGAAGCAGGGTCTTAATCGGAATCCGTCCGTTAATTTCACCGAGAGCCGAGACGTGTCTAGATACCGTAGTCGAGAGGGGGTCCGAGGGTCGAGTAGCCGGGGAGTCTGTCTGAGGACACAGACGCACGAAGGGGAACCCACAAGGGAAGTCACGGGGAGGGCGGGCGGGAAGGAGGGCAGGCAGGAGGTGCGGGTAACTCAGGGAGGGCCAGGCGGGCGGAACATAACTGCGGGAAGAACAGAGCTTGGTAGAGGCATGCCAACAATACCTCGCACCGACCTGTTGCTGGTGCGAGGCTTAAATAGGGAGTCCTATTGTTGGTAAGCCGGATCAGCTGTCGTCCTGGAGTGGGCATGCCCGGGTGGGTGTGACAGTTATGTCCTAATCTGCTGTAACAGCGAGAGGTTTTTATCCAAAGCAGGGATACTCATTTGGCGGACCGTGGCCTGAATTCAGACCAAAACATAGTTGAATCTGGTCTTATTGTCAGTAGGTGTTTTCATATGATCTTCAGTAAGACTGCTGTCTGTGACTGCTCACTGCCACTCTCTGCTAGCTCCAGCTGCACCTTACTGAGGATAGAATAGAATATCTTTATTGTAATAGTAGATACACAAAAAAACTCTGGGCCCTATTTTTCACCAGCGGAAAGTGCGATGCAGGTGACGTGCCAATCTGATTGGTTCATTACATGTTATACCCAAAACACACCTCTGAATAATTAAGTGAGGGTAAACCTCAATACCAAGAACGTAAAGACTGTACTTGTGGTCAGGGCAGGACCGGTCTTGCTAACTTGCCTTCCAAGAATGAACTTAGGGTGCAATGAATTATGGGATTGGTCTCGTTCGGCGAGGATGCAACCGATGTATCCTTGATATTTGGGGCGGAGCAAGACCAATGTCGTGCCGTTCACGCGAAACAGGAGCTGAGAACCGGGGATTGGGAAATGCAGGGTTTATTCGTAGAACGAACACGAAGACAGGGAGCAAACGGCGACGTAGCAATACAATGACCGGACTGGGAAAACGAACGTAACGCGGACTTAAATACAAAGCATTAATGACAGTAACAGGAAACAGGTGGTAAACACGGGGAATCCACACGAGGGTAACGAGTAGGTGGGGTCAACGAGGGGGCGGGACGAGCAGGGCAGGACAGGACCCCCCCCCAAAGGCGCGCACTCCGCGCCTAAGTGGAGCCAGGGGGCAGCACGAGGGACACGGGGCAGAACAGGACAGTACCTGGGGAGACAAAAGCAAAACACATCAGCGGGCCACAGGGAACAACACAGACACACAAAACAGGCACAGGGAGATCAACTCAGACAACAAGCGACAAACCATAGGGAACGCAGACAGACACAGGGGCACCAAAAAAGGGAACACAGAATCCAAGGAAGGGGACAACGATGGGGCAACACTAGGGAACCCACCCACAGGAGGCACAAAGGGACCAGACAGGACCACACCAGGGAACACAGCCACAGGGGGCACCAAGGGACCCGGAGGTACAGGGGACCGGGGAGCAAACCCAGGGGGCAAGAAGGGACCAGGAGGTATAGGGGACCGGGGAGCAAACCCAGGGGGCATGAAGGGATCAGAGGACACCAAGGGACGGGGAGGAAACACAGGGGGCACGAAGGGACCTGGAAGTACAGGGGACCGGGGAGGAAACACAGGGGGCACAAAGGCAGGAGGCAAGGAGGCAAAGGGCTGGGGGAAACGGGGAGACGGAGGGGGTCCCGGCAGGTGAGGCGTGGAAGCCGCAGGGGCAGCAGGTGACCGCGAGGCCGGAGCAGGAGGGACTGACGAGGGGGGCGAGGAGGAC
>JAODLD010000101.1:31936131-31951498 GCA_026781065.1 Mormyrops boulengeri | reverse complement strand
CCCTGCTCCGGCTCGGCGTCGGACGGCGCCTTCCCCGGCTCCGGCTGCGCCGTCGCCTGCCGCGGCTTCCCCCTCCTCCCGGCCTGCTCCGGTGTCCCCTCCTGCTCCCTCCTTGTCTCCCCTGGTGTCCCCTCCTGCTACCTCCTCGCCTCCTCTTTCGGTTCCTCCGTCTGTCTCCTCGTCCCCTGTGTGGTCCCCTCTGGCTCCGGCCTCCCGTCCGCCTGCGGCCCCTGCGGCTGCCTGCCTTCGCCCGCCTGGGTTCCCTCGGGCTCCCCTTGCTCCTCCGCCCTTTCCCTTCCTGCGTCCTGGTCTGTTCCCTCCTCGTCCCTTTGTGCCTCCTGCCTCCATCCCTCGTCCCTCTGTGCCTCCTCCGTTCACTCCTGGTCCTTTTGTTCCTCCATGTTTGGCTCCCCCGTCGTCTCCTCTTCAGGTTTGTCTGTCTGCGTTCCCGGTCCTTTGTCAGGTCCTGTCTTGGCTGTTGCCCCTGTGCCTGTTCTGTGTTTCCGTCCTGTTTCCTCTGCCCCGTTGATGGTCTGGTTTTGTCTTTCAGGTCCTGTTCTCCTGGTCTCGTCTTGTCCGCCTCTTCCCTGAGGGGGGGGGGTTCTGTCACGCCCAGCCCCGATCGCCCTCATGTGGACCACGCCTCCTCGTTAACCTCGTGTGGAATCCTGCCGTTTTACCTGTTGTACCAGTTTCCTTGCCTGTAGTCCTGTGTACAGTATTTAGTCTGCGTTCTAGTCAGTCTTCCCCAGATCTGTCATTGATGTTAGTTGACGTTTGTCTGCCATATGCTCCCCTGTTTGCCTGTTTCCCCGCAATAAACCCCGAGTTACCCGTATTGACGGCTCGGCTCGTTTGCTTGCCTGCTCGCCTGACCGCTGTCCTGACACTTATAACTGTATTCAGCTTGAGTAGGTTTGTTTAGTGCCATGAATTCATTCGGTGTAAGCCAGGTCTCTGTAAGGCATAAGGCACCAATTCTAAAATCAGTAATCTTTTAATTTATTAGTAACATACACTTTTTTTGCATTATACTTATTATCTAATAATGGATTTGGTTTAATTTTTATTAAGTTATTATGACATAAACTGCAGTGGAATAGACCTCCACAATGAAAAGTGCGGGGAACAGACACAGTATCAATAACCTGAACCCTACAGTAGGTGACGACTCGAAGTGACTTTGCAGTAGCTCTAAGTTCGGTTTTGCAGGTTTTCCTGGTGCCTGGACTTGGCTCTGGCTAGTCAGCAATTTGCCTCAAGACTATGAGCTATGCTTTTGGACAGGAGATCGACACCACCCCGCGAAGAGTGAATTCCATCCCTCTTCAAAAGTCCAGGCCTACCCCAAATCATCTACCAATTGTCTGTATAACCCACACCATTTATCAAGCACCATTCTGACAGCCAGCGATGCAGTGTTGATAATCTGCTGTACATATTGTCACCACGTCTAGCAGGGATGGGGCCAGAGCATGTTTCTGACATAGACATCTTCTGCGCTAGGTTGCTCTATGAACCTCTATGAAATTTGTCTTAGTTATCTCTGATTGCTTCAATCGGACAACATTAGTGCTGAGGTGGATATCAGTCTGAGAATATTTACAGTTACTGTTAGCCAGCACTTTTAAATTTGCCAAGGAGTTGGTTGCTCTGGCACCAGGGTGTCAATTTACTATGGTCACTGGAGTTGCTAAGGTCGCGTTTCTTAAAATAGAATCTCCAATAACCAGAGTGCTTTTAGCAGACATCTCAGGGGGTGTTTCACTGAGTGGGGAGAACCTGTTGGAAATGTGAATGGATGAATGATGTCGGTGTGAGTTAGGTTTGGATTTACAACTATTCAGCCATGTTGTCACCCACTTGCCTTGCTGCGAAGGCTCTGCTGCCAGAGTGGGGGAGACTGGCTAGCTATCGCAGACATATCTGGAACCGCTAACACTGAATCTATAAAACTCCCACTCTCCTGAATCTCTCGTAATGTCCAGATACGTCCCTCTAACACTAAAGTCTTCTCTGTCAGCCTAGCAACTGTAAGGCTGTACTTAATTTTTCACACACTGCTTCTGCATTTTGGCTTAGTTTTTGTTAAATAAATAATGGCATGGTGTAATGTCATGTGTTGTTTTCATCTGAGATTGTATTTTACCTAATTTTAAGACCTGCTAAGGACGAGATGATTTTTATTAAGTTTGCCTGTCATTGACTGGATTTTAGAGCATATTCACACTTCTGCCCTCATTCAAACTGCCTATGGAAGATAATGTGGTATGACGTGTACAGGACATTACTGTGAATATGGTCTCTATGACTTGTGACAATATAGTTTGAATAAAACTATAGATTATAGAACCTATGATAGACTTGTTCACTGTCAATGATCTTATGACTCATGGCCAATATACACAGCAAACTCACAGGAGAACCTGTTTTGTGCTCATTTGAGTACATTGGTCCAGTTCCTGAATATCCTACACACAAAACTTCTCAGGAAATTTGTGCTTTGAATTAAAAATGCTAACTATATTCTTCAAGACAGGCAACATGATGACCATCAGAAGATGGTCTAAATTTTTCATTTAACTATATTTAATAGTTTTTCTAACTGTAGTGATTTAGGTTACTGCCGTGTTTAGGCTGTACTTTCTTTTGGACTGTGCCTCTTATTAGTTTGTTTGGATATTTTGTTCCACTACAATCATAGATGTGTGGGAAATATACAGATCTGTGTGTGTATAATAACAAGCTTCATTTCAGGCTGAACAGCTGTAATCTCACAGAGAAATGCTGTGAGCTGCTGGCTTCAGCCCTCAGATCAAACTCCCCTCCCCTGAGAGAGCTGGACCTGAGTGACAATGACCTGCAGGATTTAGGAGTACAGGCACTCTCTGCTGGACTGGGGGATTCACATTGTAACCTGGGGATATTGAGGTCAGTATTACTGGGTATTCCATACTATAAAATGGAGATACCTAGGTCAGTATTACTGGGTATTTTATAGTGCAACTTGTGTGGAAGAAAATAAAATCAGCTCTCCAATTGTTAAGCAACCCCTGGATACGCCACCAAAATAAAACTCTGGACCGTGTAGTTGGTGAGCAGTTATCCCCTTTATTCCACAATCCAGCACAGCGTGCCAGTCACACTCTGGCACAAGGCACCTCAAGCACAAAAAGCAATCGGTTGATAAACTGTAACACCTAATGCCTATACGACTTCCAAGTCCTGATTGGTCACAAAACACCAACAAACCAAACTCAAACATTCAACCAATATAATTCGCCACCTCTATTGGTCTACCCTAGTATCAGGGTAACATCTACCCATTTTGCTCAATTCTCAAAACTATCTATTTTTCTGTACTGCTAGACGTCTCCTGTGGATAGGGATATACTATGAGTATTATGGAAACAACTACAGATACATGATTAATCCTGCTTATGCATTTAAGCTACCATATAACATATTGCGACTACTCTAGATCTATGACATTCCATGCATTCCCTTAACTAGTTGGGACAGCTTTGAATCCCTTCCTGCGGGTGCCCCCCCCCCCCAGGTCTTCACGGCCTGCAAAACTGACTACAAGGACACACAGTATCCAAAACAATATCTTCATGCCTAAGGCCCAAGACATAACAGATCCACTATGCCTCCCTCCCCTGGCCTGCCAAATTTTACATTTTCTTTCCACACCTGTACATACTGAGGTCAGTATTACTGGGTATTCCACATTGTAAACTGGAAATACTGAGGTCAGTATTACTGGATATTTCATACTGTAAACTGTATCTTTATTGGAGTAGTCACATTTACTTAAAACTAATACTTGTAATGATAAGATGACCTTATTTACTGGAACTAATGCAGTATTTTTGTCTGTCTCTCTGCAGGCTGTCAGGCTGTAAAGTCACAGAGAAAGGCTGTTCTTCCCTGACTTCAGCTCTGAAGTCAAACGCTTCACATCTGAGAGAGCTGGATCTAAGCTGCAATCACCTAGGAGACTCAGGAATGAAGCTGCTATCTGCTGTACTGGAGGCTTTCAGCTGTAGACTGGAGAAACTGAAGTGAGTACAGAATAAAAATGTTACAAAAAGGCACTAGGCATCAGGAAACCTATAATGTACTTCAGCAGTGGCATAATAAACAAACACAAATAGCTTCTTTTTTCTTTTCCTATTTTCTTCTCACAAACTTATCAGCACTTGTTCCAGGTTGGAAACAATTAATCAGTGAAGCAGTAAATAACTATTTTCATTCTTTAAAATATGCAAAAGATTTGTGTTGGTTAGCAGAGTAAATAGATTTTAAATAAAGAACCGGTGCTATTTTTTGCATAAAAATATAATCTACACCAATCAAAACCAGGATGGCTGGTAAAATTCTTTTTATTAAATTCATTGTTCTAAAAAAATCTGTTCTGTCATGAACCCTGTTCTCATTTACATTTAACATACAGTGCACCTGTTCAAAAAGTGGGTCTATAATTGTTTAATTTTCCTAAGGGTGGACCGGTGTGAACTCACAGAGAAATGCTGTGAGGCGCTGGCTTCAGCTCTCAGATCAAGCTCCTTGTACCTGAGAGAGCTGGACCTGAGCGACAATGACCTGCAGGATTCTGGAGTGAAGCTGCTGTCTGCAGGACTGGGGGATTCACACTGTAACTTGGAGATACTGAGGTCAGTATTACTGGGTATTCCATACAGTTTACTGGAGATGCCTATGTCAGTATTACTGGGTATTCCATACTGTTATCTGGAGATACTGAGGTCAGTATTACTGGGTATTCCATACTGTAAACTGGAGACTGGAGATACTGAGGTCAGTAACACTGGGTATTTCACACAGTGTGTTATGATGGGGCATGACACAAGGCATGATGAAATGATCCACTTAGTGGCTCCAAAAACAAAAAGACTTCATTAAACTCAAAAAAAAACATCAAATGAAAGGACCATGAGGGGTCAAAACAAAACAGGTAAATGACAAAACCACAGGAAACTACATTAAAACTTAGGTAGGGAGCAACACAGGAAAACTACCACGGGTAGAAACACACAGTAGTAGCCAGAAGGTGACAGAATGACAAACTAAGGACCAGAATGTGGGCAGGCACTAGGAACTACCAACCTGGAAAATAATAGGAGAAGGGATGACCAGTGAAACCCGCTGGCCAAACAGGGAAATGACACTTGGACCAGGGCAGGACAGGAACAGATCCTGACACTGTCAACTGAAGATACTGAGGTCAGTATTACTGGGCATTCCATATTGTAAACTGGAGATACTGAAGTCAGTTTTACTGGATATTCCACATTGTAAAATGAAGATCCTGAGGTCAGTATTACACAACAGGAAAAAAGGGTCCAGTGTATTCCACACTGTAAACTGTAATTACTGAAATCTTTATTGGAGTAATCACATTAACTTAAAAGTAATACTTGTAATGGTGAGTTGATCTTATTTACAGGAGAGTTTCTTTCTGTCTCTCTGAAGGCTGTCAGGCTGTAGAATCACAGAAAGAGGCTGTTCTTCCCTGACTTCAGCTCTGAGGTCAAACCTCTCACACCTGAGAGAGCTGGACATGAGCTACAATCACCCAGGAGACTCAGGAGTGAAGCTGCTCTCTGCTGTACTGGAGGATTCCAGTTGTAAATTGGAGAAACTGAAGTGAGTACAGGGTTTGCATCTGTCTCTGCTAACAACACATGTACATTATATAGACAAAAGTATTGGGACACCTGGCCATTGCACCTGCAGAAATTTTTATGATATCCCATTCTAAATCCTTAGGCATCAGTATGGAGTTGGTCCCCCCTTTGCAGCTATAACAGCTGGCACTGTTCTGGGAAGGCTTTCCACAAGTTTATAGACTGAGTCTGTGGGAATTTTTGCCCATTCATCCAGCAGAGCATTTGTGAGGTCAGACATTGATGTTGGACATGAAGGCCTGTCTCATAATCTCTGCTCTAGTTCATCCCAAAGGCGTTGAGTGATGGGATTGAGGTTAGGGCTCTGTGTGCGGGCCAGTCAAGTTCTTCCACACTCACCCAACCATGTCTTTATAGATGTTGCTTTGTGGACTGGGGCACAGTCATGCTGGATCAGAAAACGGCCTTCTCCAAACTGTCCCCACAAAGCTGGAAGCATAGAATTGTCCAAAATGTCTTGGCATGCTGAAGTATTAAGAGTTTGTTTCACTGGAACTAAGAAACCTAGCCCTACCCATGAAAAACAACAACCCCATACCATTATCCTTCTTCCACTAAACTTTACAGATGGCACAATGCAGTCAGGCATTGCCAAACCCAGATTCATCCATCAGACTGCCAGACAGAGAAGCTAGATTCATCACTCCACAGAACACATTTCCACTGCTCCAGAGTCCAATGGCAGCGTGCTTTCCACCACTCCATCCGATGCTTGGCATTGTGATTTGAGGCTTGCAAGCAGCTGCTTGTCCATGAAAGCCCATTGCATGAAGCTTCTGGTACGCAGTTTTGTGCTTGTGTTAATAGCAGAGGAAGTTTGGAACTGTGCAGTTATTGAGTCAACAGAACATTGCCTAGTTTTATGCAGCATGCAGCACTCAGCTCTCGGCAACCCCACTCTGTTACTTTACAATGGTTTGCAACATTGTAGCTGAGTTTCTGTTGTTCCTAAATGCTTCCTATTTTGCAATAATGCTGCTTACAGTTGATCATGGAATATCTAGCAGGGAAGAAAATTCACTAACTGCCTTATGGCAAAGGTAACATTCCATGGCAGTACCATGCTTGAATTCACTGAGCTCTTCGGTACAACCCATTCTTTCAGAAATGTTTGTAAATTTTTGCTTGATTTTATACACCTTTGCCAATGGGACTGAATGAAACACCTGAATTCAATGATACTTTTGTCCATATAATGTATGTGGAGAAGATGCAACAGCTAATACACCTGTCTTCGTCATTCTGCTTCTCCTGTAGTATGGACCACAGTGAAGAGTGCAGGACCAGACCAAGGTTACATAAATGTAAGTTTGTTTTTGTATGTTTTTAGTAATAATACGATTGATACTACTTTTTGATTGTAATCATGTAATTATTGTGATGTATGTAGAGAGATTTCCTTGTTTATGTTTAGGTGATTTTCTCTCTCTCTCTCTCTTTGTGTGTGTGTGTGTGTGTGTGTGTGTGTGTGTGGATTATGTGTATATTACATTGTGGGGACATTTGTTCCCCGCAATTTGATAAAAGCCTGTTATTTTGATGTTGTGGGGACCATTTTTTCGGTGCCCACAAGGGGAAATTCGATTATAGAAAAATCTGTGATGGGCCCCACAAAGATATGAGTACAGGTCTGTGTGTGTGTGTGAGCTTGCCTTGCTAACAAGGTGTTGTGATGCGTCTGGTGCAGTAAGCTGGTGAGCTGTTGCATGTAGGGATGCTTGTGACATCTCAATGTTAACCTCTACTGCTGGCTAACCCAGGTTCTGGATAAAGAAAGCCAAGTGTATAAGTCTTACGAGGGCAATAAAAAGCCTCTCTACAGAACCCTGAAGAGCAAAACACACCAGCAAATACAAAAACACGCCAGCAAAAACAAAAACACTACAACATTAGTGGCACTGAAAAAGGAAAGGGTACGACGTATGTACCTACTGATTATCACATGCATGTTACTGATTTGACAGAAATCACAAAATAAGTTACCTCAAGAAAAAAAAGTTAAGTTATTAAGTGAAGTTAAGTAATTAAACACGGGCACCACAGGCGGCAGTCATTCTGCTACATGAGATGCTCGAGCTCAAGGAATACAAACACGGTTTTTCTAGCTTGCCAGCTAACGTTAGCTGACTAACCTAAGGCTGATATACCAAACCGGTGACTTTGTTTTACTCTGAATCAATGGTAAAGGTACCAAGTTATTAAAATGATCGAAGATAACATTATACTATTACATGTTAAAAATAAAAACTTTTTTTTAGGTTATTCACATTTTTCCAATTTTCACCACTTTTAAACATACACTCATGACAAAAAAAGTCAAGCACCTACATGGAGTGGTGGAAATGAAATGAATCTGCACATGGTGAAAGGTCATGTGACTGTATGATTATAATATCAGATCAAATGGACAACAGAGTTGGCAGTATGGGCACACTGCTGGTCCCATGTCAGTAGGGTGTGGCACCCCTCCAGGCCTGGATCCAGTCCCACATACTGTTGTAACTGGCTCTCGAAATCCTACAGATTATTACTGGGTCTGTGGTGATGTCTGAGCTGATTCCATGTACGTCCATTTGGGGAAAGATCGGGAGACCTGGCTGGCCATGGGAGGACCTCAACATGACACAGGCAGTCCACAGACACACATGCCGTGTGTGGACTAGCGTTGTCTTGTTGAAGGACTGTACCAGGGTGCTGTCTCAGGAGGGGTAAGACATGCGGACACAGGGTGTCACTGATGTAGCGCTGTGCCATCAGGGTCCCCCAAATCACTACCAGAGATGGGCTGAAATCCTACCCTACAGTATGGCTCCCAACACCATGATGCCAAGAATAACACCGGTGCGTCTCTCCACAGTATTGGCAGGATTGGTCCTCTCCCCTTGGCACTGCCATATGCGCACACGACAGTCATCCAGTTTATTGCAGAACTGAGATTCATTGCTGAACATGGTACAATGCCACTCATCATTAGTCCATGCCTCCCGGTTACGGCAGCACTCCAAACGCACGATACAACGATCCTCCCTAGTGGTCTGTCTCGGGGATCAGAACGTTCACAACATGGGGTGCCCTCATGTGCCCATTGTTTCCAACATCGGGGGACTATGACATCTGCATGCCTCATATGCCAGGCAATTGCACGATACGACCACCCGGCCTCATGCAAACCTACAATGCAACCCCTATCAAACTCTGTCAAGTGCTAGTAATGCCATCTAATGTGTCTACGCGGCATCCTCTGTGTTTGGTGCCTAGACATGCCAGTTTTTCACATTTGCTGTTGTGTTTTTGTACTTGCTCGTGTGTTTTCTTATTTGCTCTTGTGTTTTTGTATTTGCTGATGTGTTTTCATATTTCCTGGTGTGTTTTGCCCTTCAGGGTTTCCTAACCTCTCCCTTACAAAGGCTTCTACTGAATATGACCCAATCAGAAAAAATTGCCCACTGAGTCCACTCCTGGATAGGTTACTGCACCTATCAGGACATTCCACCTTATGGTCAAAACAAAAAAGCAATAAACCTCAAGCAATCAAAAATGTTCTTATCCCAAGCTTGAGTGAAACACCAATAGGCATCAGCGGAAAACAGATGTTCCTCCAATACCCCCTAGCCAAGAAGTGTTTCCCACACTACACACTGTCTATACACCAACTCTCCCATCAGAGAATGATATTAAAGATAACCTCTATCAGTTACTAGATGAAACCCTGCACCAGATTCCCAAGCAACACCACAACCTCTTTATGGTCTTTGTTGATCTCTTCAAAGCATTTGACTCTGTGAACAAGGAGCTGATGACTGTGCTTATGGCTCTATCCCCAAGACCTTCAGTTCGTCCTAGCAGTCTTTGTCAAAATTTTTAACAAGATGGGCTTATCTGTTTGACACCACAAAAACTGGCTGTGTTCTGTCAGCGGAGCTTTGGAACACAACACTCACCACCAGTCCTTACAGTCAGCTCAGAAAACTCACAGTAGCTCAGTTTTATAAAAAATAAAACCTGGGAAGCATCCTGTCAGAGGACTGCAATATTGATCATGAAATTCACAATCAGATCAAACAAGCAGCAGCTGCCTTTGGAAGATGATGCCATTGAGTCTTCCAAAACAAGAACCTCAACCTGCACACCATGATAGCTGTATATCCTGCTGTCTCAATATACACTGTCCTCTATGACTATGAATCCGGGGTCACTGGGGTCACAGTTGCCACATCATGTCACTGGAGAAGTTCTATTTAGGGTGCCTAGAATGCATCCAGAGCCTCACTTGGCATTATTGAGTACCTCAGACCCATATACTTTCTAAGGCCAAATGCAGAATTATTGAGGCCACAATTACCTACTGTAACATCAGCTATGGTGGCTTGCCCCAAAACCAACGGCCCCTCAGAATGCTTTATGGGCAATAACATCATGACCGATGCTCAGCTGGAGGGCAGAACAAAAGGTTTAAGGACCAGATGAAGGTGTCTTGGAAAAGGTGATGGGGTTAGACCTTACAACCAAGAGAATGCTGCTGTGGACTGCAATACCTGGTGACAGCTCACTCTGGATGAAATAAATATGCTAGAGGAGAACAGGATAGCTAGTAGGCAACAAAAGCAAGCCTGGAGGAACACATCCAATAGTCCTGCCACCACCAAGGCCATCTAACATGCCCCACATGTTATAAAAACTGGTTCTATAATCTGACTTTTTTACAAAGTGCTGGGTTTAGATGGGCGGCATAGTGGTGCAGTGGTTAGTGCTGCTGCCTCAGAGCAAGAAGGTCCTTGGGTCGAGCGTGGGACTTTTCTTTGTGTGGAGTTTGCATTCTCTCCCTGTATTCGTGTGGGTTTCCACCAGGGTCTCTGGTTTCCTCCCACAGTCCAAAAGTGTGCGTGGTAGGTTAACTGGCAACTCTAAGTTGGTCCTGTGAGTGTGTGCACCCTGTGGTGTGTTGGTAACTGCCCAGGGTTGGTTCCTGCCTGCACCTGTTGTTCCTGGGATAGGCCCTGGCCTCCCCCTGTGACCGTGGTAGGGATTAAGCAGTTACAGGGATGGATGGGTTTGGATTTATAGATGATAGTTTCCTAAATAAAATGGTAGCCTGTGTACTTCTCTACAAGTAAATACTTTATAGCTGCTCATGCTCTGTTGACTCAATACCTGCAGAGTTCCAAATTTCCTCTGGCAGTAACCCCAGCACAAAAAGTGTCCTGTTAGCTTCATGGAATGGGTTTCCATGCCAAGCATCTGCATGTAAGCCTCACAATGCCAAGTGTCGGATGGAGTGTTGTAAAGTACGCAATCTCTGGACTCTGGAGCAGTGGAAACATGTTCTGTGGAATTGATGAAACATGCTTCTCTGTCCAGCAGTTTGTTCGATGTGTCTGGGTTTGGCAGATGCCAGGAGAACATTACCTGCATGACTGCATCATGCCAACTGTAAATTTTGGTGGAGGAGGGATAATGGTATGGGGTTGTTTTTCAGTAGTTGGTCTAGGCCCCTTCGTTCCAGTGAAATAAACTCTTAATGTTTCAGCATGCTAAGACATTTTGGACAATTCAATGCTTCCACTTTTATGGGAACAGTTTGGGGAAGGCCCTTTTCTGTTCCAGCATGACTGTGTCCCAGTGCACAAAAGCAAGGTCCATAAAGACATGGTTTGGTGTATAAGAACTTGACTGGCCCACACAGAGCCCTGGGATATCATAAAGGCTCCTGTAGGTGTAATGGCTAGATGTCCCAATACTTTTATCCATATAGTGTTTGTTTGATGGATGTTGCTGTTTTGTAATTTTATTCACCTGTAATTCACCTGTAATTAACCCTGTTACCCCGTCTTCCCACCAGCACCACATGGCATCCGCCATTTCATGAGTTATTTGACGTGCTTGAATTCCTGTTTCATTGTGCTGTTTTAGTGTTTATAAGAAAATAAAGTACAAGCTACTGTGCAGTCTGGTCTCACATCAATCTCTCAGTGCGGCATATCTCACACTTACAGCACAGGGGGCAGCCAGAACGTTGCAGAATTGAATGGCTACAAGAGTATATTGGGAATAAAATGTGTGTATTGAAGCAAGTTATGTGTTAGTGAGTGTGTGAGATGTGATAGTGATAAAATGATGGAGATTTTTGTGATGGTGTGCTCTTCCTCTTATCTACAGACTCTTGTCAGCTGACACTGGACCCCAACACAGCATACATACGCCTTGCTCTGTCAGAGGGGAACAGGAAGGTGACATGTGTGGCAGAGGAGCAGCCATATCCTGATCATCCAGAGAGATTCATCTGTTGTCAAATTCTGTGCAGAGAGAGTCTGACTGGTCGCTGTTACTGGGAGGCTGAGTGGAGTGCAGACAGAGCCCGGATAGGAGTGACTTATAAAGGAATTGGGAGGAAAGAAGCGAGTGCTGACTGTGTGCTTGGACATAATGACAAGTCATGGATTCTGTGTTGCTCTCCTCACAGTTACTCTGTCTTGCACAATCATAAACGTACTTACATATCCATACAGCCCTCAGGTTCCCACAGAGTAGGAGTGTATCTGAACTGGGAGGCTGGTACTCTGTCCTTCTACAGAGTCTCCTCTGATGGATTGACCCTCCTGCATAATTTCACCTCCGCATTCACTGAGCCCCTTTATCCAGGGTTTTATATTTATCAAAATTCTTCATTGTCCCTAAGCATGCTGGGATAGCTCAGTATGTTGGAGGAAAAATTTTTACTTAATCTGGGGTGGCTTTCCCGAAAGTTTTGTAACGCTATTGTAGTTCGTTATCTTGCTCGTAGATTTCCAAATGGTCCGACTCACTCGTTATTTTCTGTTGTTCTTTATTTGAACTTTTGTCTGCTGTCCTGTCACAGAGACACAGATACCCACCAAAATAGATCACAAAACACATTGACAGTCTTTTTTGGACCAAGAAATAATGCTGTTGATATAATATGAGGTCAGTATTGCAATATAAAACTATAATGTAGAGTATAAATTAACGCAACAGCAGTTTGTTGTTGTAACACGTGTATACCCTTTGACTTGAGAATAACCTTGAAAATCAAATTCAATTAAAAAAATTGATTGATAACCCAGTCCAGAATCGCAATTCGACATATATCATAAGAATATAAGGCAGTAGAATTGCAATGGATTTCACATCAATTCATATACATAGTGTAAGTGCAGCTTGAACAATTCAGTTAATATTTCAATATGAATGACACAGCATGTTAACATAAACTGCATGCATTGAATTAGAGGTCTGCGCGGGACTGATTTTTCATCCCGCTCCCACAAGTTTCTGTCCCGCTCCCGCAGAAATGTGTAATATTTCGACCCGCTCCCGCCCGCATCTGTTATGGTTTGTCCCGCTCCTGCCCGCTGAATCCCGCAAGCAAGTCTGGTGGAGTATAGGGTGGGCCAAAAATACCGGATACATTTTAAATGCTATAATATCTTAGCTTAAATTAAATAAGGTACCACATTTATTTATTGCCTAACTGACAAACAGGAATTTATGAGACATATGCTATATTATGTGGGCACGACTCCAGCTGCGAATTAAAGATGTCCTTTAAATAAGGGTAGATTTGGCTAACCAGTTTTCCACAAAAAAATACAACCAACAACATTTCTAACTAGACTACAGTCCTGAATTAAAAAATATCTAAACGGTCTCAATAGAAACATTTCACAGTCAAAATGAGAAAAATATAGGGAAACATTGAAATTTGTGGCACGGCTCTGTGTTTATTCCAACTAGAGGTCTGCGCGGGACTGATTTTTCATCCCACTCCCGCAAGTTTCTGTCCCGCTCCCGCAAGAAACTCTCAAATGTAGACCCGCGCCGCATGCTTTTGCGCCTCGTCCCACGAGTCCTGTGGGCGTCCCGCCCCATTGCAGACTTCTACGTTGAATCCCATCCCTACTCCCTGCCCCACATGATCATGAATATTTACAACAGCAAAAAGTACCTGTTGGCCATGCCCCCCTGTTCGAGCACCTCCCTGAAAAGTCATGGCATGTCAAAATGACACATTTGAAGTGTCACCTGTAGAATAAATTATTTATGGTAACTGTGATTTTGTATACCATGGTGAAAGAGCACTTCATACAGTCATACAAGTAATCCTATCACAACCCTATCCATCTGACAATCCAGCGGCACTAACAAGATAACCTACTGCAGACTCCTCACAAATGGTAACGCATAAACAGTTAAATATGCTAAATCAATGGAAAAGGACTTAGAGTGCTGACATAAGCATGTATTAGTATACAAAAACATATTCTCAGTGTCTTAAGTAGTAAGAAAACGTCATAGTTTGGCAATGTTATGTAGCAGAGTGTGGAAATTATAGCAGGACTATCTGTGGACTTGCCTCCAAACAGCAGAACCCCCGCATTTTGTGACAAAATATTTTCACTCTTCCAAGTCTTAACTTGATTAAAGCAATTAGCTAAAGAGAGAATATATGAGGTATCATTAGGTATAGCTAAAATACATACAGACTTATGGGCATCTTTTAGTTAAAGGACTGACTTAAAGGACAGACTTAATGTCTATTACATTAAAAAATTGAGATAAATACAATGGTTTGTAATCATGAATGCATGCACTACTTTGTTACACGCATGAAAACATTGCAGTTTCAGTGGTTCGTCGGCTCAAGGTACGGTACAATATTGTATGTAGTTGCTTTTATTATTATTATTATTAATGTGCTGTATTATTATTATTATTATGATTTACCTACAAATTCGACTTAAAGACAAACTTAAGGGACAAATCCTGTTTGTGACCTTTGGACTGCCTGTATTCGGGTGTCATTGGCATAGGAGTGATAACGTTTTCTCATTATGTTACTTAGTGACAGCAAGTAGAGAGAGAACAATATGCGACCAAGAACTTATCCCTGTGGCACTCAACATTTGATAACAAAGTGTGGATGTGTGAACATATTTATATGTATTACTCAAATAGAATTTAAACCACTTCAACACCATTCCGCACAGCCCAACACCAATTTCAAGTCTATGTACTGTAATAGATAGAATGGTCATCAGTGTCAAAAGCCACACTAAGGTCCAGAAACATGAACACAGTCACATTGCCAGCATTAGTTGCCATTGCATTTATGACTCTAGTTAAAGTTTCAATAGTGTGTCCCTGAC
This sequence comes from Mormyrops boulengeri, assembly GCA_026781065.1. Taxonomy (NCBI): domain Eukaryota; kingdom Metazoa; phylum Chordata; class Actinopteri; order Osteoglossiformes; family Mormyridae; genus Mormyrops; species Mormyrops boulengeri. Next base: position 31,936,623 of record JAODLD010000101.1, on the reverse strand, counting down.
AGAAGCCTGATTGCAAACTATTGAGTGCACTGTGTGTGTCTAAGTACGAATGAACCTGTGCTTTTCCAGAACTTTGTAAAAAAGTGAGAGACACATTTGTAATGGTTCTTGTGGAACCAAACATACATACACAAACACATACATATATGCATACATACATAAGATGTATGTAAATATAAAAATATATGAATATAATATACATACACATGTGGACAAAATTGTTGGTACCCTTCGGAACATCAAGCTGCTTCGAGATGGTCTTATAGCCTTTACAGTACCTTTTAACATGCTTGTCTATAATTTTCTTTCTAATCTCCTGAGACATCGCTTTCCTTCGCTTCCTCTGGTCCATGTTGAGTGTGGTACACACCATGTCACCAAACAACACAGTGACTACCGGGAGCCCTATATACTGTATAGGCCCACTGACTGATTACAAGATTGTAGACACCTGTGATGCTAATTAGTGGACACACCTTGAATTAACATGTC
>JAODLD010000101.1:31914703-31930911 GCA_026781065.1 Mormyrops boulengeri | reverse complement strand
GTTGAAAAGCAATGTCTGACTTTCATTGGTTAAATTTCATAGAATTTTTACTTATTATTACTTTTGTCAGATTAAAGCTATTTCTGTGACCATTGTGAGTTTTTCTTTCATTGACCGAAGGGTACCAACAATTTTGTCCACGTGTGTATATAAGAACATAAGAAATTTACAAACGAGAGGAGGCCATTCGGCACATCAAGCTTGTTTGGGGAGAACTTAACTAATAGCTCAGAGTTGTTAAAATGTTATCTAGCTCTGATTTAAAGGAACCCAGGGTTTTAGCTTGCACTACACTAGCAGGAAGACTAATCCATACTCCAACTACACAATGTGTAAAGAAGTGCTTTCCCAAATTCATTTTAATGTTCTCCCACTATAATGTATAATATGAATATCGGAATGGAATGCTCAGCATAAAGTGGCTGGTGCTTATCAGTCCAGTACAGACTTATGTGCAAATGTATGTGAAGTGCAGAGTGCGGTGTGGAAGTGGTAGAGGGTGGCAGTTGTTGATCATTCTGATGTCCTGGGGTATAGTAGGGTTGCCACCTTTGATTAGTGGAAAAACCGGGACATTTTTGCAAATACAGTTGAGTGCAAAAGTTTGCATCCCTGACTTTGAAATGCCAAAACTAAAACAAAGAAATGTATTTTCATCAACACAATATTTTTTATTCACTGTAAATTTTTTCAAATGCTCTTTCAACATCAAAAGTGACAAAAATGGCCAAAGAGTATATAAAAAGAAAGTGATAGTGAAAATAATATCAGTCCAAAAGTTTGCATCCCCTGTTCTCTAATACTTTGTATGTCCTCCCTTTGCCTTTGTAACCACCTCCAATCTTTTAGGGTAACCTTTGAGCAACTTTGGGATCCTCTCAGGTTTAATTTTAGATCATTCTTCCTGGCATATTGGTTCCAAGTGACCCAGATTCCTTGGCTGTCTATTATGCATGGGCTTCTTCAAATCTATCCACAGGTTTTCTATTATATTCAAATCTAGAGACTGGGATGGCCATGGTAAAACTTTCACCTTATTCTTCTTAAACCATTCCTGAGTTGACTTTGCTTTGTGCTTTGGATTGTTGTCTTGTAGGATCCACTGCCTCTTCATCTTTAGCTTTTTGACTGACGGTGGAGACTTTGCTTTAAAATCTGTTGATATCGACCTGCATACCACCCGCACCAAAAGAAATTCCTTGTACTTCTCTGTACTTGGCGAATAAAAGATTCTGATTCTGATTCATTCATTCTTCCTTCTACTTTGTGCAGAGCTCCAGTGCCTGATGCTGACACACACCCCCAAAGCATCAATGAGCCCCCACCATGTTTGACAAAAGTGGGAATGGTGTTCCTCTCCTCATAGGCATGGTTTTTTTCTCGCCAGATGTCGCCAGATGTCCAGTACAGACATCTGTGTGAATTGTGACCAATTAATTCAACTTTGGTCTCAACAGACCACATTACTATTATAAAATTCATTTGGTTTGTTCACATGTTCTTTAGCATATTCTAAGTGTGCTGCTTTGTGTCTAGTAGTAAGCAGTGATTTCCTGCACACTCTTCTCCCAAACAGTCCAGAGTTGTACAGACTGCGCTTGACTATGGAGGTGTGGACTTTTATTCCAATTGCCTCTAAGGACTTTATCAGGTCCCCTGCTGTTTGTTTTGGATTTATGTGTAGCTCTCAGACAATTTCCTTAGCAGCTCTTTCAGCTATTTTGCTTGATTTTCCACTCCTTGGTAGAGTTTTAGTGTGCCTATGTTTCTTCCATTTCTGGATTATGGTCTTCACAGTTGGTACTGGTATCCCTAACCACTTTGAGAGTTTTTTATATCCCTCTCCAGCTTTATGAAAATGTACCTGTTTCATTTTGAGGTCTTCCCTGTTCCCATTGTTGTAGCTCTCATTGAGGCCTCTCCTGCACATATACCCACTCACAACAATGACATGCAGGCCTAAATGTCACCACTAAATGCTGACAATGTTTTTAAAGATACCTAATTTTACACATTTAATTTACAGGTGTTGTAAAAAAGGATGGAAAACTTTTGAGCTTGCCATTAAAGATGAATTTGGACTACACTATTTTAACTTTCAGGCCATTTCATTAAAGGTTTTCTTAGGAAAAACATCTATGAATTATTATGGAAGGATATTCTGAAAACAAAATCTAAAATAAAGGTAGATTTTTTTATTATTCAACCTGGGTCTAAGGGGGATGCAAACTTTTGGACTCAACTGTATACTATTTGCCTCTCTCAGAGACTCAGACGCAGTAGCACTCACACTGGACTCCTTTGTCTGCTGCTGTCCCGTTCTGCATTAAATACAGATGTTTGTTTTTCCAAGTGCAAATACTGTACATAAATACATTATCAGGGTCAGCTCCTGTTGTCCCACTCTGTGTCCCTTCCCTATTTGGCCAGCAGGTGTTGCTGGTCATCCCGTTCCACGTGTCGTCAGTCTCTGTGTCTTCCCCTGTTGTCAGTCTACAGTGTTTCCTTTGCTCTGTCAGCCGCATGGCTTGTTGAGCATGAGGTTGTCTGTGAACCCCTTTGTCGTGTGTTAGAATCCTGCCTACTCTGTTTTTGTATTTTTTTCCCTAGTGTTTCATTTGTATGAGTTTTATTAGTTCCTGTGTCTGGTGATTTGTATTTGGTTTTGGTTTTATTCCTTGTGGCCCTGTTTGTGTTTTTACCTGTCTGCAATTCCCCGATGTTAGATTCTGTTTCCCTGTTCCTTGGTTAGTTCTTAGTTTCCCTGTTTAGTTCCTTTGAGTTAATTAGTTTCATCTGTGACCTGTTTTCCCAGTCTTTGTTAATTAGGCTCACCTGCCCTGTGTTAGTCTTGTTAACCAGTTTAGTTTCAGTATTTAAGTCCCTTCCTCAGTTTAGTTCCCCCATGGTTCGTTGATTGTGATTCTTGATGTTAGATGTAAGATGAATGTTCTGCTGTTTGTGTAGTTTGTATGCTTACCTGCTTAGTTTTTGTAATTAGTCTTGTTTATCCCCATTTACTTTTGACCCCTTGTGGTCCTTTGTTTAAGTTAGCGTCTTGTATTTTTTAGTTCAGTTAATAAACCCTGTTTGTCCTTTGAGCCGCAAATGGGTCATCCGTCATTTCTGCCTGCATCATGCCTCGTACTTGCGCCCGAACCGCCTCATTTCATGACACACATACATACACAGTTAAAGCAATTTCAGTATTGTGTTAGATGTGTTAAATGAGGGAAAAACCAAAAATGTGCAGGGTTCTGGCCCTTCAGGACTAGAGTATGACACCCCTAATTTAAGCCAAATAAAAGGATGGTCCAGTAGGAAGGTCGCTTACCTCTCCTCCTATTGGACAGTTTTCACGCTTGGCCTAAGCTATCCAGCTTACTAGGACATTCTGCTTTGTGGAATACCCCCCAGGTCTCTTTGGTTGTGGCTTACCCATTCAGAAAAGTTCTCTTTTTGCCCACTCTGCATTGTAATTGTAAATCCCTTTTTCTTTGATGCCCGTGGCTTGTCTGATAAGTTTCTTTCCCTCCTTGCCCGTCACTCCCCCATTTCACAAAACTGACAAAATAAATAGCATTTTCTTGAAATAACATTACCTCTAGCTAGCCATTTAAGTAATGGGGGGTCCACGGATGTCGATGCATGGCAGACTGACAGCCGGAGCAGTTGCTAGGCAATAATGTAAGATTAATGTCAGCTACCAATCAAATAGAAGTATAGACATGGCCAATTGTTACTGTGTTTTAGCCATTTTTAACCGTTTACAGACACAGGATTTAATATATAAACATAACCAGGAAGAAAAAAGAATAGCGGTAAAAGGAAATGGTAACACTGAAGGATACAAATCATATACTTAAGTAATGCTTAACAAATTTATAACTCATGATTATTTAATGGATGAATTAATACAAGATGTATCCTGTTGCTCACCATGAACTAATCATGCAGTCACAATGACTGATTATTTCACACTTACTAGATCATCGGTTGTAACATACACATCTGTGTTAATTCACAGTTGCTTCCTTCATTAATTGATATGCCACCAAATTTACCATTCCAAGTAATGGTAGCCAGTGGGTACAGTGGTGTGCAGTGAGTAAACCCATTTCCTGACACCTTTAGAGACATGCTAGCCACAGACAGTAGCACCCATGGGCTTTAGCTTCCTTGTCTGCCTCCCATGCCATGCTGCAACTCACATATACAATGTGGCATTCTGCTTGTTCACACAATCAGCTTACATCCAGAAATTTTCATTTTGAGGCCATGCATTTGATTAACCTGTTTGTAAGTACAATATGACTGTAGTATACTGATTATTTTGTGTTGTCATATTATATATAATGTGGTTAACAAGTGTTATTGGTGGACATATGGCTATGTTCATTGGTAGAACGGGATAACATGAGAGATGAGACGTGCAGAGGTAAAAAACAGGAGAAATAGATTGTTCTCCTATGGTGAAAATTAAGAGTTAAAACTGGTTAATTCTTGATCTGTGTTACTACATATTTATTTGCCAACAAGGTTAATCCAGATTCAGTACCGATGACAGTGGCGTTTTGTGTGTTCAAGTGACTGTGCATTTTCCAACTGACATGATAGGCTGCAGTTTACCGCACTCCGGCACAGAGGTAGGTGGCCCTGTTGTGTGCTGCATGCATACGTATTGCTAATAAAAGAGGCGGCAATTGCAACAATAGGTACGCTATCTGTGTTTGACTTAAAAGGTGGGAGGAATACTGCAAAATTTTGGAGCCATTTTTTGAAGTGAATAGAATCGATGATGATGATGACGATGGCTATTCTGCTAAGAGTAGTAGGACCACAGACGTACAGTTTGATGCGTAACCTCTTCAGTCCTGAGAAGCTGAAAGAGAAAACTCTTCATCAGTTAGTAAATCTCTTGATGAACCATTTAAACCCCAAGCTGAGTGAAATTGCTCAACATTATAAATTTGACTCACATTCTCACCAGTGAAAAATGCCAAATCCAAATGCGGTTATTATCATAAACAAATTTCACATTCGACCCTACACTGAATATTTTGCTGTCAGTGGAGGCAGCCAGTAAAAACATGCAAGACTTGCAAAATAAAGGTACAGCTCGTCCGTGTCATGAGTTGATGACAAGTGTTTGCAGAGGAAGGAGTGATCGTGCTGAAATTAGGGCATGCTACAGATGCAAATGAGTGAACCATGTAGCAATGGACTGCAGGTTTAAAATGGAAAAAGTATCTGTATGGCTGATGGTTTACAATTTTTACAGACCATTAGCCTTTAATGTCTCCCTTCAGAGATAATCCACAAATGGGTTCCCTTAGAGTGCAGAGATGGGCAGTGTTATTGAGTGCTTAAGAGTACACCACTGTCTACAAATCAGGTAAGAACAATGCTGGCACTTAAGCCGTTTTATGCACTTAAACACATCATCATAGTTAAAGCCGATTGCTAGTCCCTGACGATGTCCAAGAGACCACAAAAGCTGATCAAGTTTTAATGATGGATGTCATGGTGGGGAGACCCATGTACATTGAGCAGATAATGCGTTACACAGCCAAGGATGTGACATTGTCTAGGGTTTATGAATATGTCCTGCAAGGGTGGCCAGTCGAGGTAGAACGCCAATTTTGACGATACTATCAGAGAAGAATGAAACTGAGTGTGCGACATAGGTGTGTTCTTTGGGAAGCTAGAGCTGTCATACCTACTCGAGGATGCCACACATTACTAAAGTTCCTACACCAGACCCACACAGGTATTCGGGGATGAAAGGGTGAGCCCGATCATACATCTGGTAGCCAGGCATGGACTAATGGCTTGGCTGAACATGCAGGTCAGACCTTTCAAGTGGAAATGAAGAAAATAAACGGTGAAACGCTGGACACCAGACTGTCCCGGTTCCTATTCAGCTACAGAATCACACCACAGTCGACCACAGGATTGTCTCCAGCCAAAATGATGATAGCTCAGCAGTTAAGGTCAACATTTGATTTGCTTGATGTGCAGCTTCTGCAGCTTCAGCAGAAACAAGGTCATGACAAGAACACCAAAATTGGAAGTTTCTCACCTGCTGATGAAGTCTACAACCATGGAAAATATTAAGAGACCACTCTATATTTTTTAACAAATGTGCATTGTTAAATCCTGGTTTAATTGTGGTCCTGCTGGCAGATGTTTACACTGACCAGCAGGTTGCTTCAAACCTGCTCAGGTTCAAAATTTCTAAGACAACAGTACATAAGAATAAGGTGAAGCAGGAGACACCGGGAATGACCAGAAACCAGCCAGGTAAAGGGGGGAAGTGACTTTTTAATGCCAGAGATTACCATCAACTTATCTGACAGCTTCTCATGAATCGTAGGAATCGTAAGCCAATGATCCAAATAAAACAGTATTTTATTGCAAATAAAACATGTTTTATTAGAAAGACATAGCTGATGACCTGTTCTAATAATCAATACAAGTATTCACATTCACCTAACAGGCAGGCTGATCAAATGCATGGACCCAAGATGAAAGTTTGTGAATGTAACTTGCATTGTGTGGACAAGCACAATGCCACACTATATTCAAAGCTGCAACCTTGGGCATGGGAAGCAGGCAAGGAGGCTAAAAGCCATGGGTGCTAGTACCTGTCACTAGCATGTCTCTTAAAGTGTCAGGGAATGAGCTTCACTCACTGCGCACCTCTGTACCCACTGGCTACCATTAGTTGGAATAGGTAATTTGGTGGCATATAAATTAATGAATGAAGTAACTGTGAATTAACACTTCTTAACAGATGATCTATTAAATATGAATTAATCATAAAATAATTGTGACTTAGTTTGTGGTAAGCACCATGACTTCATGATACATTTTGTATTAATTCATACATAAAATCATCATGAGTCATGAATTAGATAAGAATTACTTAAGTACTTGATTTGTACCCATACAAAGTGTTACCAAGGAAACCAAGTGAGGTTTTATTTACAAAATTGTAAATAAATGTACATTTTTACAAAAATCAATTCGTGTCCAAGGAAAGAATGTTAATTTTCCGGGACGGTTGCTCAAAAAACTGGATAATCTTGGGAAAATCAGGACAGGTGGTAACCCTAGGGTATAGACTACTCTGAAGTCTAGATGTTCTGGTACTAACACTCCGGTACCTGTCAGATTTGGTGAGCAGGGATGGGTGGGATAACTGATGACACTGCTAGCCCATCTGCAGGTTCTCCTGTCATAAATATCCCACAGTGAAGCCCAGATGAATCCTAATGCAGCAGAACCTTGGAACTTGAACGCCATTTAACCTGACCAACTCGGACATCGAACGGGTCTGTTTGTTGATTTTTTTTTTACTTGTACCTTGACCGGAATCTTGAAACTCGACCATTCTTGCTAAAACTTGTGAGTCGAGATGCGTTCAGCTCTACTAATTCGGACCACGAACAAGAAAAATCTAACGGTCAAGAAAAATCTAACCACAACTTGACCGAAAACTCAGAACACAACAAAACAAAACAGACCTGCTAAAACTTGTACAGATCGAGATGCATCTCTAATGGCACACGGACCTACTGGGATGCTGATGCCTTTGAAATGCTCTCAGTTTCGTGGTACCTCTCCAATGAGTTTGCCATGCGAAAGCTGTGTTCCTGTGTTCGGTGTGAATTTTTGGTGCTTCATCTACTGTACATTTAGTGATACAGTAATCATGGCCCCTAGGTGAGCAGTGATTGCTGCAAACCAGAGCAAAAGTGAAAGTAACGTAAAAATGAAATTATAGCGAGACTTGAAGATGGTGCACACGTGTCTGCTCTTGCTTCAGAGTTTGGGATTGTCATTTATGTCATGTTTTTTGCTTTTGTGTGTGTGCTTTTTCGTGTGTGTTAGCTTTATACTGATTGTTAATTCTTTTTGTCATTAGTTAGGTAGGCAGATAAGGTTAAATAGGCAATCATTTTGGAGGTCTGGAACGGATTAAATTCATTTACATAATTTCTTATGGGGAATTTTGACTTGGACCTCGACCAAATCACAACTCATCCGTCTGGAACGAATTAAGGTACTACTGTACTGGCTGATTTGTGTACAATCAACAGCACACGCCTAAAGGTAAAGGCGTGCAGCTGTACCTGGTTATAACCAATAGGGGGCCTCTGGCTGAAAACTGCTCTTTGACACTCGCAGTGCATTGTGGGCCCACTGGCTCAGTTAAAAACAGACCGTGCAAAAATGGTGAGTACTCGTGAGTTTCGCTGCGCTGATCTTAAAATATTATTAATGGCTCATTACTGGATTAGATTTTACAGAATATGTATTTATTGTGTATTGCGTAGTGTAGCCTTGGGCAGAGATGTTTGTTACAGATGAATAGTCTTTATTTGACTCCTTTATTTCGCTCCATGCTAGCTAATTAGCCAACAAAACCGCCGAGATAGAGGTGGCTGGTTTGATGTCGGTCTACATGGCGCATATTTGTAGAATTGTTAAATCTCGTAAGCCTACGAATGGCGCTCTTTGTGTGTATTTTTAAAAGTTCATAGTAAGTTAAATGACTTTGCCACGATCTGGCGATTGTAGAGAATCCTGCCGTAGGATTGATTACCAGATAAGAGTTGCGGACTGGACGTATAAATACAAATAATCGTGTTCAGGGATAGTCATTCTGTCCGTAGCAACACCTGTCTAAAAACTATGTAGGGTGCGTTTTTAAACACAGTGTCTGTGGTTAAAAAGTCATTTTGATCGTATGGTCTGTCGGAATTCGCCGTGGTGTTGACTCCTGATAACGCTGAAGGCAACGATACCTGTGGTTATTAACACGATTAATGCGATCGTAACGTTTGTTCATGTTAAAAGCACTTGCAAGCATTTATGTGTGAATATGAGGAATAAAAGAAATGGAATAGATGGCAGTTTATTTAATATTAAACTCAAAAGGTAATTTCGGTATTTTGATTACAGAGACTGCAATAATAACTTATAATTGCTTTCAGAGAATGCAATAACATTAACGCCTGCGGTGTTTCGCCCCCAGGATGTGTTTCTTATGATCCGCCGTCACAAGACCACCATTTTCACAGACGCCAAGGAGTCCACCACTGTGTACGAGCTGAAACGGATTGTGGAGGGGATCCTTAAAAGGCCACCCGAGGACCAGAAGCTCTTCAAGGTAAACCTTGTGGGGCTTTGGCTGTTGTTTGGGATTTTGGTGATTCCCTGTCAGCTTTTTCAGTTGGCTGTGTCACAGTACCCAGAAAGGCTATTTAACCACACGAAGTGCTTGAAAATCTACTGAAAGTACAGCGCACTTGTATATTCTTACTTGGCTGCTGCTTTTATCCAAAGCAATGTATAATTGAGAAAGCAGGGTCAGTCAGTCCCTTGCTCAAGAGCCCAATAGTGATATCACTCTGCTGGCCAAAGTATTTGAATCAGCAGCCTTCCACTCCAAAACACCTAACCCTAACCCACAGAGCCACACCACCCTACATTCAGTATTGCCCTAAACAGTGCTCTACTCATGGTTGATGGGCAGTGTTCTGTCATAGCAGAATGCTGTTGGTCAACATCAATTAATTGAACCTCCTCTTGAGAAGCTACCCTTACTTAGGCTTGAAAAAATATAGCGTTTTGCAGTAACATCAGTATTCCTGTTCTGGATATGTCAAATAATGAGGTTACTGAGAATATTGTTTTTCTGCAGCTCTGAGTGGACATTTGCACACTTTATGGGTGATGTCTCTGAGTGTATTCATACAAGATTTTCTTTTGTGTTTATGCACAAATTATAGTTTCTGTTTCTTTTAACATAAGTACTGGCAGTAAGTCAGCAGTAATTTTCAGATGACCTGCAGTGTTAGGATTAGTGCACACTGTCTAATTTAATGAATAAACTAGGGATGTAATGGTATTCAAAATGAACAGTTTGGTACACACCTCAGTTATTGGGTTCAGTGTAATTTCAGTACAGCTGGAAAACAGAATTTGTTTTGAAATTATTGTTAAAACTGCAAACACGTGAACAGTGAACCAAGTATAAGCTATAACAAAACTTAAGACACATTGTAAAAATAAATTCAGGGAATTTCTTTTCCTTGAACATTTCTCTTCTGTCTGTTCCTCCTGTACTGATTGCAGTTTTTTTGTGTGTGTGTGTGTGTGTGTGTGTGTGTGTGTGTGTGTGTGTGTGTGTGTGTGTGTGTGTGTGTGTGTGTGTGCGCGTGTGTGTGTGTGCGTGTGTAAAACAACCTTGGGATTGTGAAAGGCGATATATAAATGAAACATAAAGAATTCAAAAATGACTGCATCATAAGGATCATAATTAGGGCTGCCATTAATGACTGTTTTTCTATCAATTAATCTATCAATTAACTATTGTACCGATTAGTTGATTAATGTAAATGATTAATTTTCCTCCAGAAAATCAAATTGACATAGTTTATTCTGACAATAATACCCTGGGCGAGGTACCGCCCCCAAGCACTGCTCCCCGGGCGCTGAATTAGCTGCCCTCTGCTATGACACATTGTCACATATGGGTTAAATGCGGAGAACACATTTCGTTGTTGTGCTCTGTGTGCTGGGTGTGTCAACAATGACAATTAATCACTATATTCTAAACAACATTTAAGGTGGTTTTACCCTTTCTGGCTCTCTGTCATCTAGAATAGCACCAGTGTGTTTTCTCTTCAGATGCTCGTATATAGAGCTAGTGCAGAAACGTTGCACAGTGTACAACCACTTTTTTGTTTAGTGATAATTTGAAATACTCCCACTATTATGTAGTGACATTGAAGGAAAGCATTTGTGACAATGAACTGAAGTGTTTTAGAAATCAAAAAGGTAATTTCTTTAAAAGAATTTTAAAATAACTGCATTGATTTAAAATAATGATGTCTAGTCTTAATCCCATATTCTCTACTGATTGTGGCCACATTTCTGTGGCGATTCCCTATAGCTGTAGAATTTGCTGGCAAAAGCACCTTAGATGCTATGGGGGACCATGCTGGGTGTGTTTCCAGCAACACATCTGACAGTCTTATCAACATTCTCTCCATTGCTGGTAAAATTTATTGCAAACCGAAATGCTTCCTAACTACTGAGTGATGTGGGATGGCCATCCTGCTCTCACTTAGCCAATATGACTGACTGTACCTAACACTAGCCGTAACCAACTCGCAACCACAATTAGCATAATGTTTTCCATGTTGAACATCTACTTGTGAATTTAGGTTCCACCTGTGTCAAGAAATGTATTAATTCATTGTGCATTCCGAACCAAAAATAACTGAGTTGCATATGACCAATACATGTCCTGCCCTAGAATAAACCCAGTAATACTGTAATAAAACAGCTTAAGGCCAGGTAAAGTAAAAATGAAACTTGGTATTAAGATTTTTGTGCTGCATGGCAAAGGATGGTAAATGATACAGTAAAACAAATCTTGATGGGCTCTCCTGTTAAGAGCTTGAGATTGGAAAAATATGAACAAAGTACAGTCTTCCTGGAGATGAGTTGCATGGGTCAGTGACCCATAGTGTCATCCTATGACATGACTGGAGTCTTTTTGCTTTGATTGCAGTTTGAAATGTATGTCTACATGCTGTGGAAATGGCCTTGCTCCATGGAGCAGTCAGTTTGAGCTTGACACACTCAACCACAGCTAGGCTGGCCCAGTACCAGCCAATGAGTTTTTTTTTTTTGTAGATATATTTCATATGTAAACAATGTCATTTAAGACAAACTTTTTGAACTCTTACATGCAGTATTCATAGAATAATGTGGTCCACCCTGCATCAACCAACTGGAGCTGGGCCTGCTGTTGAGTAGGATGGTTTGTCATCAAAAGGAAGTCCTCAGAAATGTTTATTGTTGAAGCCTTTTTTTGGATGGTAGCCATATCTAGTGCATATAAACAGCCTACATTTAACTTAAACAAATTGGAATGTGTTGCATAGTGTGGTTTGGATTAGGGCTGTTGCGATTAGTCGGCGTAGTCCGACGTCGGCACTGAAAATGCATCAACATCAAAAGCATTGTTTTTTTTTATTATTGTAATGAAATTACCTCTATGATTTCTAAAATGCTTCAGTTCATTCTATCAAATGTTTTCCTTTTAATATCACTGCGTAATTATAGTAGTAGTTCAAATTATCACAAGAAAAAGGTGGTTTTGCACTGTGCAAAGTTTTGATGGCATACCACAGTGGCACTAGTGCTATACACGAGCACCTGAAGGGAAAACACATAGGCACTATTCTGGATGATGGACCGACAGAATAGGCAAAACCCCACCATAAGTGTGTTATGTTTATTAAATGACCATTAATACTGAGAGCTTTTTGATGTCTTCTGTCCTTGTAGTTGCTAGATACACTCATTATTAAAGCCATGAAGTTGTCTGCTTGCTACATTACAATCTCCATTGAATTAGTGTTTGAGAAAAGGCTAAAATCTGGGCTTATTCTACATTGATTGACGGTACCAGTGTGCTTTGGGCTTGTTGGGACCAGTGTTATTACCGTAAAATAAAACCGAAGGGGAACTGGAAACTAATGAAAAAAAATCATTAATAAAAATAGAAAATGAAAACTATATTAACCAAATAAGCGTGTTGGATTTCAGTCACTAAAAAGTACTGTTACCCCACCAACATCTTTTTATCTAATTTAACCACAATATCTCCTCTTTTAAAAGATGTTGTACTTATTAAGCTGTCCCTCTTTTCATTGTGACTTCAGTACTTACTGCTTCCAGTATTTACCAAGACAGCAGCATGTGGTACTCCGCTTGCTGAATTTAATAAGCATGAAGGTTACTAACTTTTGAGCATCACAATGCGCATCTCATTTATAATTTAGGCATACTACTAATCTGCTTGTTAAATTGTGAGCAAAGATAATATCCGTATAGTGCCGAAAAGCCAGCGTACATTATCTAAAGGCATAGATTTTGACATAATTTTATTTTGGCAACAAACTATCTTCTAATTAAAGGGTCTATTTGATAACCTGGAGGAAAATTAATCATTTAGACTAATCGTCCAATCAGTAAAATAGTCACTAGATCAATCCATAGAAAAACAGTCATTAGTGGCAGCCCTAGTTTGGATTTACAAAGAATAGATTTGTTAGTATAGTTATTAATATCGTTATGAGCAGAATCTTTTGGAAATATGGGAGTGTTCTGCATTCACTAATAGTCATAAAATGTATAGCAGTATATATGGACATACACAATAATTTTATTGTTCATTTTTGGATTTGTCCATGCAGCAGATATGTTTAAAATGTGACTTTGTTGGCATGCTGTAGTTTATATTTTATGGCTTCCTCTACTAACCTTTTATTTCCTGTTTTTTTTTTTTTTTTTTAAAGGATGACCAAATGCTTGAAGACAGTAAGACGTTAGGGGAGTGTGGCTTTACTAACCAAACTGCAAGACCCCAGGCTCCAGCCACCGTTGGACTGGCTTTTCGCCTGAGTGGTGCGTATCTGTAACCGCTACTCTCTTAATAGTAAACAATACCAGTAGGGGTACAAAAAATCATTTTGATAGTTGGTTAATCTTGTAATCAGATGATTCACTAATTGATGACTTTGGCCAAAATGCAAGGTGTAATGAAAAGCACAAGTACTTTATTTAAAAAATATCAAGAAGTAATTAAGTCACACTTCTAATTAAAATTTTACAGTATGGAAAGTCTTTCTTTAGAGTGCCTATCAATAATTGTATTTTATGGGTACTTTTCCACTGTACCAGGTCTACAAAAATCAGTTTGGTTTGGTACTTTGGGGTGGGATTTGCAAGCATATTTATTATAGATTGGATATGCAAGTAAACTGCTTCGCCAATACAAATTACAGCTGCCATTTTGAAAAACCATAGTTACGATCTTGGAAAACAACAATAAACAAAGTAAAAAATAATTATAATAATCTGTGGAATCTAAAATATTTCCGCACAACAGAAGGTGAATGAGTCACCAGTTCTTGTTTGCTTTCTCCTCCCTCACTCATTTTTTTTTTTTAATTTCTCACAAACGCCTCTAGGACTGTGGAGCCCCTAAGAGGTCAGGGTGAGAAAATATTTTTTGAAATAGTTTTTCGTTCCAACGCAATACTTTTGTGATCCCACCATACTTGCCCACTTGCTATTTGCTGCAATGTGACGGCAAAGATAAACCTGAATAATACAGACATGTCCTGTAAAGTGTGGTTTAAACATGAAACTTTAAAAATATGTACACCATGTAACTTTAAAAATATGTGTTTTCATGCATATTTATTAATAATTACACTGTGTCCATTACTGCCAGTGATATTTAACAAGACAACTGGGCTATTGAACATGAAATACACACACAAACATTGAAATATATTACAAACACTGAAAGATGTTATAGCTTATAGGCATAAAGCTAACTTTACGGTGGTGTTGGAGTGAAGGTTTAAACTCGAACCCTCTTATTTTATTTTATATTTCAGTATAGATCTGCATAGCCACACATTCATCATCAAGTGAGAATACCACGGAGGTATACCCGAAAGTGGGTTCAGGTTTAAACCTTAACTTTGACACCATGGTAAAGTTAGCTTCTGTTCAGTTTTCCAGCTAGGTCATTCCATGTCAAATCATCACACTTTCGGACCTCATCGTCACGGATTTTGATGAAATTTGGCATGCTGATTTGGTCCAGCTCTATAGATTGAATAAATAATATGCCATCCCCATACGAATAATTAGTATGTAATAACTGATTAAAATATTAAAAATTCTATAACATATTTCAATAACTATATTTCAAAATTAATATTTTTTTTTACTAATGCTAGCTCATAATGTCATGAACATCTCCAGAAAATTTGGTCTTTGGTTGAGTTGTTGCTGAGATGACATTACTTATGTGAAATGTGTATCAAAACCACAGTTCTTTACAATGCTGTTAGCAGTAGCAGAATAGCAGTTAGTCATCAATGCATGGTACAGGGTTATTATTTTTCATGACAGCTACAACTATTGCCAGAACTAGCTGTGGAAATATAATTTGGATTAAAACATTTAAAATCACTAATAAAAATGAATAAAAAGACAATATTGCCAAAGTAACTGGAAAAAAGAGAATTAATAAATAAATAGTTTATTTTCCTCTTTAGTTTACACTTTTGACTAGACACTGGGCTACTAAAAGGGCCTCCATTTGTCAAAAACCTGAAAAACTAACAAAAATAAACAAACTAGATAGGCTTTTAGGCTACTAGGGCAAGGAAAGCATTTCAACATTGGTGTAGTAATGCATGTTACATACCAGCAGTACTGTTTAAAGGGAAGGTGGGAATGTAAGAACATAAACAATTGCTATACTCTCAATTTATAGTCCATCAGAGCCTTTGATGCAGCTATTGTGTCTTTGCTTGAAATTGTCTATGTCTGCCCTGTTGCTGTCACAGGTTCAGCTACTAAAAGCACATTCTGATGATCCATAACAAGTCTATCAGGATGGCTTGGGAATGAGGATGGAGATGGTCCATGAGGATGTAAAAAGCTCAGTCTCAGCTCTCCAGTGCTAGGCATAGTTTCTTCAACACATCCTAGCCACCAATTATCATCATATGCAGCCACGACATAACCTTTGATGCTTGCAAAGTCGAGTGATTCCCTGTGTGCACTTACACTGGACCGATTTGCACACCTCACTCACCTCTGAATGCAGGGCATTCATTAGCCATATTTACTAGCCATGTGGGCCTCTTCAGTGGTATGGCAAGTATAGGTGTCTGCAATGATATTAATGAAGCTTCCATTATATTTCATTGTAGCATATCTGTAACCTTAATTAATGTTATTACTTACACCCATTAGTAATATGAAACCATGTGACGCTACATTTAAGTCAAGATATCTGAGCAACAACTTAAAAACCAAAGACCAAATTTTCTGGAGATGTTCAGGACATAATGAGCTAGCTTTAGTAAAAAATTGATCAATTTTGAAATATTGTTTTTTTGTTATTTTTAACATTTAAATCAGTTATTACATAGTAATTATTCATATGGTGATGGCATATTATTTATTCAATCTATAGAGTTGGACAATACAATATAAGAACCATCTGTGCAGCTTATATTAAGGTAAATATAGCCAGTCGCAGTCCTCGTGGGGGGGGGGGGGGGGGGGGCGCGGGGGGGGGGGGGGGGGGG
>JAODLD010000101.1:31856040-31889096 GCA_026781065.1 Mormyrops boulengeri | reverse complement strand
ATATATATAATTCCTTAGTACATACTGTCCTGAAAAGCATAGATACCAATCAAATATGGAGGATAAATTAACAACATTGCTAAACTGCTAAGTTTTGCATTGTAGCATGAACCTGGGCTGTTCATATCACGGTCCTCAAGGGCTGAGCCCTGCTGATTTTTCAACCTTCCTTAACCCATAAGCCAGGTGTGAAGCCTCTGGCCAATCAGAATCAGTAATTTAAACTGTCTGCCTGAGAGAACTGAAAACAAGGCCAGGATTTGGAATCAGGGGCCAGATTTGAAGAGCCCGTGTATTAAGCTTGCGGCAAAATTCAGCTTTGTGGATATCTATCGAACCACTGTGACTTGCTTTGTACCCAAACAAAACTATTATTTTCTCCCTGCTCCGTCTGAGCACATCTGGTGGCCCAGGTCGTGCTGCAGAAATTGGGGGGTGGGGGGTTAAAGTAAGTATTGCTAATATGAGCTTATGGGACAGGTGGACAAAAATCTAGGCAGAGAAGTTTAGAAAGATAATGCTGTTGTAACAAATAGCTGGGAAGGAAAATTGTGTGTATCGTAGGAATGTTCTTTTGGAACATGAAGAAGTGGTCTGCTGTTGTTTTGTGTATTGGTGCTGCAATTTTATCCAACTGAAACTGAAACACATGCGAACACAAGAGGCCTATCATTACTTATCAAGAGTAATGGGGGTAGAGTGGAGCGGGGGCAGCAAGCTGGAATTGGGGTCTGAAAGCTTTGACGAATGAAAAGCCCTGAATGAAGTAATAGTAACGATACTAATACCAACAACATAAAAGCAGCTGGCGTCACCCACCTGAGAAAACAATGCAGCTCGATTCTCATCCCTGTCACAGTCCCCATCTGTGGCACATTCTCACCTTGCAGCTCATTAGCACCATGAATGGGCAGTGTGAAATGGCAAACAGGTCCCCAGGGGGGCTCATTACCTCTACATCCCTAATCGCCTAAGGATCCTGATCACACACACTGGGCTAGAGAGAAACGGAAAGAGGAGGTGCCAATGCACTAGCATACCAGGTCAGGCTAAGCAATACCTTAAAAATTCTCAAACTAATTCACTTAATTAATTATGTGAGTTGGTGAATTTTGACAAATACACAGAATGGCTGGGATAACAAAATATCACTAACTCTTTGGGCAAATATATATAGCACAGGGTGTGTGATACTTCTGTATAGCAAAATCATAAGTAATTCTGTTTTGGGCTACATTTAATGCAATATATTTTTCTTTGGTCATACACTCTGCATACCCTAAGTTCTATAATGAAATGAAGGACTCAGCTCAGGAACTGTTTATGTTGCATTCACTCTTCAGAATTCTTTAGAATCTTCACCATTTTCACACATTATCAGGTTACATAAGACTACTTGCTGATAAAGGTGACAGTAACCCAATCATTGGCTTATATCGGCACAAGGTAACTGCTCACTGATAACATTCCTCACACATCATTTCCTATTGTTTCCGCATCCATTTCCTGTTTGGTCAGACACCGTATCACAGAAATATAGCATGATAGAATATAATTTTATATATGTTCATCGGGTTATATGGTTTATTTTCTTTTGAGTCACCTTCAGCATTGTTAGAGTTATCTGTTTTAGACACTCTGCCTACTCCATATAGAAAGTACAGTACCAGGCAGAAGTTTTTGCACACCACAGGTTTTTATCACTTTTCCATTCATGTCATAAACTGCAGATTTTTTTATTCTTGCTAAGCACTGGAAAGTTGAGTGAACAATTATAAATGAAAATATAAGTCAAATAAATCAAGTTTCCTTTATAACATGAAAATGCTATGTAACAGTGCCTGTCTGACCTTCTATTGCATAGTCAAATTCTAGGCTGTCCTTTAACTTTAAATGCACTAGGTAACTGTTTCATCCATGAAACAGAGCAGTATTTAATGTCTCTTATGGAAAGAATGCCTCAAATTTTCTCTGCTGTTATAACTGCTAGAGGAGGTTACTTAGATGAATCAAAGATATGACATTTTCTTGCTAATAAAGGTACTCAAATGGTGAACATATTGTAAACGTATTTGAATATTGAATGTGTATTGAATGTAGTAAATGTTAAGTGCAAATGTAGAAAACCTCAGTGTCAGCAAAAACTTTTGACTAGTAGAGTAACTGCATATGTAGGTATATGAATCAGTGTATGAATTGTATTTTG
The DNA here is from genome assembly GCA_026781065.1 of Mormyrops boulengeri. Taxonomy (NCBI): domain Eukaryota; kingdom Metazoa; phylum Chordata; class Actinopteri; order Osteoglossiformes; family Mormyridae; genus Mormyrops; species Mormyrops boulengeri. The sequence continues at coordinate 31,886,890 of JAODLD010000101.1, read as the reverse complement.
TTTTGTTTATAATGTCTAGATATAATTGCTTGTTAAGTAAATACCCATTATAATGATTAAAGATATCAGTTTTAAAAAATCTAAAAGTTTGATCAGATGTAGTATGCTTTTACACTAACAATTAAATTACATTATATTTATATATTATATGATTTTATGTGACAGGTGTGTGAGGGTGTCCTGCAATGAGTTGGCACCCCACCCTGGGTTGTTCGCTGCCTTGTGCCCATAGCCTCTGGGATAGGCTCCAGACCCCACCACAACACTGAATAGGACAAGCAGTTTCAGAAAATGGATGGATGGATGATTTTATGTGATTGAAATATATTTTTGACTTATGCATCCTTCAGAAATATTCACATTCAGTATTCATGCCAACTCGCGAATAACAGAAACTGCTTATGCCCAAATTCACAAATGTGACAAAGCTGAAGTTAGCTACTTATTCGGCAGCTTCTTATTAGCAGAATCCATACCACTTTAATTGGGGGGGAGGGGGTACTGTCTTGACAGAATCCTATAGAGGGCACTGTGTATGCTAAATGAAACGCTGCAAGAATGTTTTCAGCATTTCATTTTTACTAAGAAAATAGAAATCATTTAAATGTTCACACAGCCATTGGCTCTGTAAATAAACTGTGCTTTTAAATAAAATTAATTAAATCCGGAATCTGTGTTGTATGTGTCACGATTCGCGGTAGGCGAGCGGGCGAAGGAGCTCAGGATACGGGAAGACGGGGTTTATTCCGGGGAGCATACGGGACAGGCACAACCATACAGGGACACTACAGCGAACAGTAGTAACACTACACTGACAATACAATGACGGAGCTCACGAGACTGAACAGAACGTAGACTAAATACAGGAGGTGACGAGCAGGAAACGAACAACAGCTGGTAAACGGGAGGATTCCACACGGGGTTAACGAGGAGGTGTGGTCCACAGGAGGGTGATCGGGGCTGGGCGTGACAAAAGGGAGACAATGAGAGATTTACCTCGTAGAATAATAGAACTACAACTTGACAGGATGATAAAAATGTGCAGGAAACATAACAGAAAAAGGTGTAGTCATATTAAAAAGTACTCATCAAGATTCATTAACAAAAAGTTTATTAAAGGGTAAAATGCACACTGTTTTGGGACTTGAAATGTAAACATCTTTTCCCCAAATCTCTGCATGGTCCTAATTTCACACTCTGGTTATAAACTAGAAACATGCAATATTTAGCACTTTTCAGCCACACACTTATGATGCCATCTCCATGACAGAAAAAATAATACCATTGCTAATCACATTTCATAAAAGTACAATGGGAAGAAAGATAGTTGATTTGTATTGTATTTTGTACTTGCATTATACCTCCTGCAACTCAAATAGAGCATTGAGCTAACAATGTAATGGTTGTGCGTTCAAATCCCAGGGAGCACACATAAATGATAACCCTTCCCTCATCGGTAAGTCAGTTAAATGACAATGAGTAAATTTCTCCAAGTAAAAAATGACGTTTTTAAATGCATCAAAATGAAGTACACAGTCTATCTAGGAAATCCTATTTCCCATTGCATTGCTTACAATGATTTATTTTTCAGACTGGCACATAAAAGACCACCTATATAATTATATCATATACATACATACACATGTATGTATATGTGGTTTCATGAGGCTTTTAGCCTTAGTAAGCAGGAGTAGCCTTATCTATAACCTTAATCTATATTGATTATTTACAGAAATTACCTGATAACACCTCAATGTTCAAAACAGTTTTTTGGTTATTTGAGGAACTCAATCCATCAATCTGTAATACCTACCTAGCCACTGCTTTCTGTAACATACTGAGAGCTGCGATCTTCAGCTAAGCTAGAAATGGCTTTAGCCAGATTATTAATAGCTTCTATCTTTCTCTCTTCCAGAGCCTTCTGTTGTATCCAGAGATCCATCTTCCTCTCTTGCAATTCCAGGTATAACTGTAAAACATCCTGAGTAGGCTTTGTGGACAGCGGGGCAGGAGGTAAAGGAGGAGTAGGAAGGATAGGAGTGAATTTCTTATTGGCCATAACCGTGGCTAACTTTCCAGTCAGTTTGTCATCTCTCTGTCCATCCAGCTCATTACTGGTTTTCCCCAGGACATCATGCATGGCCTGAAAAAACTCCCAGTGCACAATCTGAGCCCCTCGCCTCTTGGCCCGTTCTGCATTCTTCCTGTAAGTGGACAGCATGTTCCTCCACTTGCTGTCGCATTCGTAGGACTTCACGGTGACGTCCTCCCCCGACTCTCTCAGCTTAGCGGTCACCCTTTCGGCCACGGTCGCCCACAACTTCTTCATTTTACAAATCGGCCGGCTGAACTCGCCATCCATGGACAGCCGTGTTCGCACCAGCAGCCAGGTGGCCTGCTGAGTCCAGACAAATTCTGAAAAGAGGGTGGAGATGGAGGAAGGATATTTATTAGAGCAATTAAACATTTTTAATTAAATTATACATTTTAAATTGCTGGATATTCAACCCTACGACACTTTGCATTTTGTTAGATATTTAATCATGACAGGCTGCAAAATAATAGGAGTTGTTAGTTTTCAGAAATACGAAAATCAGTTTACTTTATGAAATTAACCACTCGCTAACCATTCAAGAAGACGTATTAAAAATACATGGAGATATTAAAATATAGCAGATGGAAAAAATATAAATCATGATACGTAAGTCAGGCGGCTAATGTACTCAGTTATCAAAACATCGTTTAACTTTTTTAAACTGTACCCTTTTTCGACTTTTCTATTTTTGCAGCAGCCGTCGGCACGTCAAAATCGTTTTCGCTTTCCATTGCCATTGTTTCGTTGGAAGCGACAATTTAACTCGCCTGAGAAGGCTTGAGATTTACTGTATCCTGCAAGATCTCGTCGTAGAATTTAACAACTGAAACACTACCAACAACCGTTCTGCAGAAATCAAAACGATTATTTTAACAACAACCAACTCGCTGGCAATAGTGCGACGACGCGACGGCTACGTGAGAGTCTTGAATACTTATGGGGGATGTAGTTTGTAGGACTCTCGTCCTAAGCGAAACAGAGAGAAATAGACTATATTCCCAGCATGCTTTCGGTAAACGAAGAGCTGTTTTGACGTTTCATGGGAAATGTAGTACGTTTTGCGAAATGCTAATTCTAATAATAGGTTTTTATGAGCGGAAAGCCCGGAAAGATGATTTTCCACTTGCCCTATCATTTCCGTTATCGTTATAGTGGTATCTTTTTCTGTTCGTATGAAAACTTTGTAAAATAAAATGCCTTAGCGATCGGGAAGATTGATAAATAACTCAAGATTTTTATTTGTCACAGGCATGGATGTAGTGGTACACCAGCAGTGAAATGAAATTGTTGTACAATAAACAAGCAAGAATTAAATTAAATTAACAAAATAACTATATATAAAAATATAAATAATACATACAAATATAGAAACGTATAAAAAGTTTATAAAAGTAAAGATAAAGTCATATGAAAAATATTTAAAGTGCAGGTTCAGTCATAGGTTATTTTAGATTTTAATTAGTGGTGTTAATGCTTCTACCCCCAGGTCATTGGGATCTTCTCCTCGGCTTCTCAGTCCCGGCCTTATGGCTCCAGAGGCACCTATCTGAGCACAGCCATGAGAATAGTGTGTACTGTAGCATGGGTGGTGAGTGTCTCTGATGATACTTAATGCCATGGGCATCTGGATGTAGATGTCCCGCAGGATGGGTAGCTCTGTCCTGGTGATTCTCTTGGCACACCATATCACCCTCTGCAGTCCTCAGAGTAGCAGCTGTCGTGCCAGGCAGTGCAATTCCCAGAAAGCACAGATCTCACAGTTGTGCCTTACAAAGTTTTGTTGTAGCATAGATCAGATTTTTAATTTCCTCAGCTGCCTCAGGTGATACAGTCGCTGCATAGCTCTCTGCATCAGTGTGGACGTATGGGTTGTCTCTGTCAAGTCCTCAGAGATATGTACTCTGAGGTACATGTGGATGCTAACTCTCTCTAATGGAGTCCTGAAAATCTTGAGAGGTGTGTACTTCCTATGCTGCTCCTTCCTGAAGTCCATGATCATTTCCTTGGTCTTAGGGAAATTCAGGTCCATGTTGTTAGCCTGGAACCACAGAGACAATTCCTCCTTGTCTTCCAGACATGCCATCTCATCCCCGATGGAGATCAGATCTACCACCATTGTACCAACTGCAAATTTCACAGTGGTATTGGAGCTGTATATGGCTGTACAGTCATGTGTACAGGGAGTAAAGCTTAAAACACAACCTTGTGTGGTTTGGGTGTTAAGTATCAGGGTGTTAGAGGTGTAACAACCAACCCTCACCACCTGCAGTTTATCCGGGAAGAGGAATCTGAGAATCCAGTTACAAAGGCAGGAGCTCAGTCCCAACTCTTTGACATTGGTGACCAACCTAAGGGGAACTATGGTGTTGAAGGCAGAACTGTAGTTAATAAAAATCAGGCTTGCATAGGTTCCCCTTCTGATGTCCAGGTGTGAAATGATGTGAAGGACATTAGAGATGGGTTAGAAGAGGGTCTATAGAGCTGGGTAGAGATGAACAAATGAAGTATTTGATGATCTTCTCAAAGCACTTCATCAGCATTGAGGTCAGTGTATATCCATAAAAACCATAGTTTTGTAGCGTAATGTCTTGCTGGTGTGTCAAAAAATGCAATGCTACTTGGTTTTTTAAGTCAGCAGTGTTGTGTGGGTATCAGGAATGGCAGGGCCACAGATAAAAATGGTTCAATGATGAAAGAGATGAAAGGATGCTTACTCAAGGCTGACAGTCTACGGTTAGTTAAATGACAGTCCATAAAAACATTAATGCTCACAGATCCATAAAAGAATCCTCAATTGACTGATCTGCCTGTGCACTGCAAAAACAACTGCACGTGTCCTTCATACCATAGGTCCACATCGCTGGCTGGTGGTACTGTAGTGTTATTTTTTTATTGCACAATGGAGCCTTTGATAAAAATGAATCCACGTTAGAATGCCACAGGACATGTGAACATCAGTGCCCAACTGTTCCTTCACGTCAGTAGAGTATTTGTGGATGATCTTTTTTCAGCAAGATAATATGCCATGCTGCAAGGCTGAGATTGTCAAAGGACAGTTTCATAAACATAACTGTGAATTCAACATAATGTAATGACCTGCCCAATTATAATAATTCAACATCTAGTCAGACAAAATGGAATGAGCAATCCAGAGGAAAAATTCATTGGTAGCCAACTTGGCATAGCCATGGGAAGCACTGTGTCAGTATGGGCCATCATGCTTGTGGAATTCTTCCTTCACCTTGTTGATTTCATACTTTGATAAAACAAGGCTGTTCTTAGTATAAAGGGGGGGTGAAATGCAATATTAGGAAGGCATGTTTTATACACACATTGTATGTCTCCCAGTAGCAACTCCCAAGCTAAGCATATGGTAATGATATTCTCCTTTTATAGGCAATGAGTAAGTGTTATCATCATCATTGTTTTGTCATTAAATTCTGCTTTTAAAGCACAGATATTTTATTGATTAAATTCTTAGTCAATGTTGCTGGAGTCATTTAGGTCTTGAACCAGTAAACTACATGTTAGAAGTTTTTGTTTCCATTTTAACACTAAGCAACTTATTGCATTACAGTGGGAAACTGAGAAACCCAATAAACACTTGCTCAATTACTCCTGCTACCTACTCATTTTTATCAGTTTCAGTATCTCATGAGGAGACAGTAATTATAATGTTTCCAGTACACTGAGCATGCAGATGGGAGAAAAATATGTTCACAATTGCCCTGGAATGACTGGCCTGGTTCCTGCAGGTGACTAGATGAATGTGAGCTCCTTGTAGTGTGTGGTAGTAAGGAAACCAAAGGAGAATGCCTGAAAAGAAACGAGGCTGAGAGAAGCCCATGAGAGGAATTGACTCAGGTTGTGTCATGCACCTGTTGACATCACCACTAGACAGATCCCGATTGGTTCTGTAAACCGCTTTGAGTGTCTTCAAAAGTGCTATATAAATGTAACATTCATTTATTCATTCATTCATTCATAGGAAGTAGCTCTGCAGAACCTGTCCTGTCCTTGATGCTCAGAATGTGTTTGGAAACACAGGGCCTTCTACTCAGCCATTTTCCCAAGTGCTGATTGTAAATGGCAGCAGAGGGAAATGATGTTTGCATTAGATAAGGGACGTTAAAATTGATACCTGCAGAGATATATGCCAGTTCTGACAATTAATTTGTACCACTAGCTTGGTAATCATTTGTTTGATAATGACAGCTAACTCTGCTGATCATTACTGGTCACTAAGAAATGTCAATTTAAATCTCAGGTGGGAAATAATTAAAAGTACTATGGAAATTAAGTAGTTGCGGGAACACTGGATCAAAGAAAAAACAAACATTTCACTTTAAACATACATAGTTAGTATAATGCCATCATGATTTTAAAATTGGGAGAGCAAGTTTGCTACTTAAAGGAGTCGATAGTTGTGAGTTTAAATCCTGCCGTTCTCCCAGTGTTTGAATGGAGCTTGCAAGTTCTATGTTTACATTTATATTTGTTTAGCAAACACTTTTGTCGAAAATGATATAAATGCAAAACAAAGAATACATAACAAGTGAACAGCTATCAAGAAGGCAACTTAGGTATGCGAGTGCATGTAGGCTGAGCTTCCAATGAATGATCAGTAACACGTGCAAATGAGCAATATTTATGCAACACAATACAGGACATTTTATGAACCTAATGGAACAGCTATTCAGGGAGAGAATTATGCTTTTTCCAGTCCATATAGTACAGAGCAGAAATGACAGACTATGGTGTCCATCCAATGGATGCTTTAGAAGGTGGATCTGAGAATGGTTTAAAGCTGAACTGCATGGATGTGGGGAAAACTGGAAATCACCCTTCTCTCTGCTGTCTGAGGGGGGCGTGACTGCTTTGGTGTGGTTTATACCCCCCAAGGGGAGTAGCTAGACATTCTGCGCACCTTGAGAAAATGTGACCTTGGGCCCCCTGGGGAGTTGGCACTTTTAATCGCTCGGTTGATTTTGCCGAGTGGGGGGATTTTGGGGCCCCTACAAAGTGCTGAGCCCCCTGAATTTGTCATGATATCCATGCCCCTCTGACACCCCTATCCCCCGTCTCTGAACTCAGTGAGGTAGCCAAGTGCTGTAGAACAGAGTGTGTAAGTGGGCTGTTAAGATACAAGGAACTGCCTTGGCACTGGGAGAGAGCCCCCAATGGAGACTCTGCATAAAGCTATGAATCACATCAGTGGCAGAAAATGGTGGATTCAAGCCACTAATTTTTTTTAGTTAATCAGAGTTACCATCCATCCAGCTCCCAGTAGATTTTGTGGACCAGGAGGTGGTACAATGATCGGGAATGGGATTGATGATGCAGTCCAAATCAATGAACTAAGTAAATTAAGGAAAATTGTACAGTTATATCCTTTGTACATTCTCCAGTGCAAAAGAGACAACTGTAAAAATCTCCATATTACAGTTTTTTTTTCCAATTGCTAACAAACATTGGTCAATACTGAAGCCAGATTTTTAAAATTCTTCATACAATCTGCATCACCAACATGCATCTGGACCAAACAATTGATCTCACTTCCAAAACTCACTCAAACCACTTCATACAACTCCAAAAGTTCCACTTTAACACTGGCATTCATTCCACCTTAACACTGGCAACAATTTGCACTCAAAGTGTACATTGTCACTCAAAACACTAATCTAAAAAAGACAAACAATAATGAAAACTGAAGCCTTCATGTTACCTCCTCTTATAAGAACACTAAACGTTGTCAGTGGTGTAGTGGAGATGGCACTTTTAGCCACAGCATCAGAGCTAGTTGAATACATATTTGCTAAGAATGAATTCCATGTATGTTTGTATTTATATATTCTTGAGTCAGAAGTGGTTAAACCAGTTTCCTCTTCTTTATGGATTTTCCAGCGTACAATGTGACGGCATTATTTATATTTGTCTGAAGTTCAGTATCTCTTACTGTACAAGATGATATGATTCATATTACAAAGGTACTGGCTATGTTGTTATTTTAATGTTTATGTTTTAATGTTCTCGATTTGCTTTCGAGCATTTTTCAAATTCCAATTAAAATTTGCAAAAAACAAGTGTAATCTCCACACCATAATGTCACTTCTGCACAGCAGAACATTATTTCCAAATGTTTTAGTACTTGTATGCAAATGGTTTTGTACAATTGTTATCATTTGGCACATTTTTCAGTTGCTTTAGTCTTGTGGGCCAAAATAGATTATGCAGGTTTCCCATTGTAATAATTTTACACCTAAAACATACGTAGGTATGTGGTCATCATGTTAAACACCACATGCAAAACAGTTAACCAAACTCTCAAAATGATTTAAAAATATATTCCATAAATTGCAGTGATACAGCAATGCTGTGATTTTGCTTCCCACACAGAACATGATTTTGTAGTCATTTTGATGTCCTTGTATTGCCATTTTGCTGTGTTTGTGTTATACAGCACTGTGTGCTTGTATGCTCTATTTACTGTACTATTGTACTTGAGACCTGAAGAAGTTATATGTACATGCGAGTGCTTTCGCTTGCCAATGAAATTCACATGCTGTAATGTAGAGCTTCGCAGTGTTGAAACTGGTGTCTTTGACATGAATAAGTATCATTTTACTACTGAAAACCAGTGTGATGATGAGAAAGTGGGAACCGACTATCATTCAGAATCTTGTAACTCAGGAACATACTTACACTGACATTTTGACAATTCATCTAAGCATTATGATGCTAAAGCTTAAAACAATAATGATTGTACTTTTCATTTTAGTGGCACTGACAAATTCAATGGTGGAATGGTTTGCTTTTGAGAAAGTTGTTTTCGGTAAGTTGTTTTGAGAAATGCTCTTGTGGTCTTGAGAATGTTAAGCATGTTTCTTGAAAACCTATCATCTGATATTTTAATGATACTGTTTATTCTATACTTTGTGTGTGTGTGTGTGTGTGTGTGTGTGTGTGTGTGTGTGTGTGTGTGTGTGTGTGTGTGTGTGTGTGTGTGTGTAATATTGGTGTGTTAAACAGTATGATTATGTGAAAGGACCAGTAGTACTCTATAATAATCTGTATACAAACAACGTAAAATAAAACAAGAAACCATTAGTGCACTTCCAACGAATACCTGTTGTCAGGTATCCAGGTGGGTTTGGCACGAGGGCATGGCACCATGCAGGCGGGGAACAGAAATGTGGACGACCCACTTGCGGCTCGCAGGGAAAAAGGGGTTTATTAAGAGAACAGAAAACACAGGGAACTCTACAAAACAAAAAGCACCACAAGGGGTCAAAACTAAAAGGGGAAAACAAAGACTAACTACAAATGGGGGTGGGAAACAAGGGGCAGGTAAGTAGGCAGGCAGGCAGGCAGGCTGGCTACAAATAGCAGAACGTTCAACGTCAGTAACATACATCAGCAACAAACATCAATCACTCCAGAAGGAACAGAACGGGATTAGGAACTTACATAAATACAACAGGCTAAAAAGGATAACACAGGACAGGTGAAAACAATTAACAAGGACTAGTAGAACAGGCAACAGATGACACTAATAATTAACTCAAGGAACTAAACAGGAAAACTAAGAACTGACAAGGAAACAAGAAAAACAGAATCTAACACTAGGAGTAACAAAGACCGGTAAAACATAACTAAGGCACAAAGCAAGAATCCAAAACTTAAGACAAATCACAGGATTAAACTGGTACAAATGAAACACTATAGGAACAAAATACAAAAACAGAGGAGGCGGGATTCCAACACGAGACAGAGGGGTTTACAAGCAGCTGCATGCTCATCATGGTGAGTCATGTGGCAGGTAGGAGGAGAAACACTAAAGACTTGGACAACAGGGGAAGACAGGAAAGAGTGGGACAAACTAGCTGCTGACCCTGACACCTGTCTCCGTAACCAGTCGTGCACACAAACACTTTTCTAAAATGCGCTACTTAAACACTGTGTAATAACTTGACACTGACTTTACACATGGTTTTTGTTGGTCAAAAGCACAATGTTGCCTTAAAATAGCAACACGCCAACAATGTATCTGGCCTCGCCTCATTTAAAAAACACCATGGCTACAAGTGGGAAACAAAATCATTTACTATTTTGGTGACGTGCACACTTTGCTTGAAAATGGTATGAAGCTAGCAAAACCATGTTGCATTGTGCTTTCAAGTGCAAGTCTTCTACTTTGTAGCTTAGTTTCTATTGTTCCTAAATGCTCCCACTTTGCAAAAATACCACTTGTACTCGACCATGGAATATCTAACAGGGAAGAAATCTCACAAACTGACTTATTGCAAAGGTGGCATCCTATGACAGTACCACACTTGAATTCACTGAGCTCTTCAAAACAACCCATTCTTTCACAAATCTCTGTAAACCTGATTGCATGGCTAGGTGCTTGATTTTGTACATCTGTGGCAATGGGTCTGAATGAATCACTTGAGTTCAATGATTAAAGGTGTTTCCCAATACGTGTCTATACAGTGTAACAAGGTACAGAGGTACAAATACAAAATGACACAAAAGGTATTTATATATATGCAGTAGTCTGAAAAAAGGAATGGAAAAAAAAGATTTAGTGAGTATCTTGGTTTATGTGTCTGTATCTGTATGTCTGCATGTTATTTGTGTATACAATGCATTACATTGTGGGGACCAATTGTCCCCACAGGGTGATAAAAACCTGTTATTTTGATGTTGTGGGGATCACTTTTCAGAGGAAACTCAATTGTTTAAAATTCTGTGACTGCAATCAAAAAAATAAAAATACCAAAAGCCTTGTGTTTTTTTTCACTCATGATTCAGTTTAGGGTTGGGTAGGGGTTAAGGTCCTCATTGTTGGGATTAGGGTTTTTCCCATAGAAATGAATGGATGGTCCCCACAAAGATATTAATACAAACGTGTGTGTGCGCATGTGTAATTGTGTTTGTAAGTGCACATGTTAGGAGGCAGAACAGTGGTAGCTAAATGTATCTAGGATCCACACCATTATGAACCAGGCAGAGAAAAAATGTAAATGCTGAGAGAAAAGCACAAGATATGATAGTAGAATTGATCAGATATATAACAAAAGGGAACCAAGTGTGGATTTTGATGTGATTTGGTATTAATTCCAAAGTAAAAAAAATGATGAGATGCGCATAATGTTTGCTTTTTTTCTTATTTCCCAACTCAGAAGATTTTTTTTTCTTGGCAGCTTTGAGCCACGAGGAGAAGTCTGGTAGATTCCTTATTCAACTGATAGACACTGTGTCCACCAGCAGACAGAGTACGGGTGACAGGGATGCAGCAGCTCAGGAAGAGTGATAATGAATTTGTGACTTCACACAAATGCTGGATGGGTGTGCATAGCCGGAAGGCATGCAAATAGGTGTCTGGGGTATTGTGAACAAATATCAGACTACGCTAATCCCATTCTAAACATCCTGTGATCAGTGGGTTGGACTCTGCGAATAATCTTGTTTTGTATAAGATGAATGTTTGCATTATATATTGCATTAACAATCATTATGTATTGCATTAACAAAATGTGACATTTTGTTAAAATGGTAAACTATACATATGACTTAAAAAAATAAAAGCAGCACAGAGTTCAATAAGGTATTATTTGTTAAAATGAGATTTTTTTTGTAAATGCCCTACCTCAACAATAGTGCATTGATTGTATTCTCCTTGCATAAATATATGGATATTGTTATTTTTACACATAGGTACACTGAATTACTGGATTACATGCACACATACTAAAGCAATAACTAAAGTAACAAAGGCAGTGTTGATAAATGACTGATTTTACAATTAGCATCCTTGATCTTGATGACCATATGTCATCAAGGCAAAAAGTCTCAGACAAAAAGTATTATTTTGTGTCTTAATGCATAGTAAAACATTCATATTCCTTTCTATTTGTGTATATCTGTGAGCTTATATTAATTCTAGGTATGGTCTTTAATTTCGGTATCGATATCAATTTTCACAACACTTATTCAACAAAGGAATATTATTTTTTTTTCATGGTGGCTTTTCCATTAAAAAAATACCAAGGCCAGTACTCTCAGACTATACACACTGTGAATTTATTTGACTATAGTTTGTATGCATGGAATTAATAACACGTCACGTATGCCAAACTCACACTGAAATTCCTGAGAAATGCACAACTTGACTTCAAATGTTCCTCCTTTAAAAAACAATAGTATTAATACAGCAGACAGTATTTGCTTAAAGACGACAGGAGGGGATATATGACTCATATGAATGGTTTACCATAAGCCAACCCACAACCTCTGGTCGCTTCATATATGTACGAGTTAGGAGTTCAGAGCAATTCTTTTAATTTTCTATCCCAAATATGGTTTAGGAATGTATGTGGTGACGTCACCCGGCTGGGAAACGGAGGACTGGGATGGACAGAGAGGGAGGGGGAGGCAACCGCAGTAATTACAACGCCTTCCCCGCTTTGTGGTGCTGCTTAGGAAAAGAAAGAATACGCCCTTTTCATATCAGAAGTTGGCGGATACCGCTATTTTAAAATCACACGGGAGCAACTCCGTCAAGCGTCTCTGCGCTACATTTTAGAACTTGCTAAAAGCATTAAGTAATAATCATTGATGTCGTTGTACGCCTTTTCATACATCGGGAAGAATAAAGTGTAAAATTAAGGACAATCGATGGATGATTTAGGTACGTACCATACGTTTTCTGACATGTAGTGTGAACCTTTGAATGCCACTTTGAATTAACGGGATCTTAATGCCAATGAAACCGAAAAGGAAAAGGGGTGGAGTACCACTGCGATGGAAAAGTAAAAATCGAACTCCTTCTTTGGAAAAAGAAAGTTTGTTTCACCTTGTGTAGGCTAATTGAAGCATATATCAAAGAAGTTGTCCTTGATTTAAAACAAATGAACCCGAAGTGATTGAGAAATAAAATCCGACTGCTTTTTATGAAGCTTGTGTGTCTTCATGTGGAGATATGAACGCTCCGTCTGGTACCTCGTATTTTCTAATGGAGGAAATGTTAGTCTTTCCTAACTTGCGGTCTTCGTGTTCACATAACAATGCGGGATACACGTTTCAAAAGTCAAGCAATTCACATTTTGATACTTAATTGATATTTTAGAGACATCGCAGTCCCTGCGGGTCTTCCAAGGCCATTTCGGTTACAGAGTTTTATGTTTATTAGAGGCTGGTATAACGGTCTTGTCAGGTTTCAGGTATGTATGTTGATGGTGTAATGTTTTGGATCTATTCAAGATCATGCCATTTATTATACAAATAATACATATATAGTTTTGTTTTGGCCAGTTTTTTAGTCCTTTGGTTCAACAAGCTTAAAAATCAAAGAAAAAAAAGACGCGCAACGTGTGGTAAGCTTCAGGGCACCTACCAAACAACTTCAACGTTTAACACATGTTTTAAAAAGAACGATACAAAGCATACATGTATATGTATGACAAGCGATGGCAGTCTGTGTTCAATCCTAAATCGAAGGCCACCACCGAGTGCTCTCACACTGAGAGGCCGAGAAGGAGAGTTTGATTTCTTTCCGTTTTGATGTTTGTATATGTGAGCAGAAGCGAGAAGACACGATGTGAATCAATTTCTGTTGTCTGATGAAGTGTAAACATTTCCGTATGCAATTTTGGTTGTGCTTCTGTTAGAGTATGAGGCCAAGTAAAACATTTTTGAGGCAACTCTAAATATGGTCAAAGCTCCCTTAGAGAGTGTTTCAGCGCCTTATATGAGCAGCACGTTTCTGCTTCTCTGAGCTCGTGATTCTAAACCCATGAATCATGCAGATGCTCGTGGTGCAACATCTGTGCAAAGCTGCACAAGACGGACTGTATGCGTGCTACTCATGTTTCTGTACTAATATGTTTTTGACGCTGCAGGTTAAATGCGGGAAAGCTCATGTTATTCGTGGTTTCATAAAAAGTTATATATGCATAACAAAAATAAGCAAAACCTTAATAGCATTTATGTAAGAATACCTTTCTACAAATGTACAAACTACGACCAAGACATGAAAATGGCAATGGAACATTTCTGAACACTTCATTATGGTTTCTGGGAAAGGTCTGTATAATTATCATCATGTGGTAAAGACAGCTAGGGACAGAAGAAACATGACAAGTGGTTACTATCAGCTGCCAACCAGTCCATCTTTCCTCCGCAGATATACCAACCAGCCAAAATTGGCTGGAGAGAAGAGATAGAGTATAACTGTCAGACCATGGCCAGCCATGGGTATTCAGGTGCTCTAGGCCCCAGAGCAGCATAAAACTAATTTTGTCAGTTCATTCATTTTAAATGCATTTTAGTAGCATAGGGTATCTGGCTGCTAACTAGCTAGGTGACGTCTGTTTCATAAGAAAAGCACTGAAATACTAAAACTACTGTAAATAACTGTAATGTCATGGGTGCAACCAGAGGTATTTCTTCTGTATTCCTTTTCACTCGCTCTTTTGCGTCCCCTAACCAAATGGCACCCTAGACGATCATCTATGTTGACTAAATGGCGGGCCAGTTCTGTGTCAGACAATGCCTGTATGTTACTTAGAGATAATATTTGTTACCCCATAGACTGAAAAACATTTTTAATTTCTGCTTGAATCTGTGAATTTCACTGTATGTGTAATTTTGTGGTTTATTTATAAATCCTATGTTATTACTTAACAGAAACGTATTCAGGCTCTCACATGTAATGATTTCAGCTTGCACTGCAACTGCCCAGTCTGTTTTCCTTTTTGTGTGTTTTTTAAAATTATTATCCTTTTTTAAAGTAACCTATTTCTCAGTGTCCTTTGCTCTACAATTGGCTGGCTGGCTGGCTGGCGGGCTCTCTTGCTCCAGGATTGGTCACTGTGTCTGTCTGTCTCGCCTGTCTCCCTATAGGAGTGCCTGACCTGCCTTACTCCCCTCTCAGTCCTCGTATTGTTGTGTTTGGTACGTAACTGTGCTTGTGAGAATTTCTGCCTCTCTCCGTCTGTGAGTATATAATAAATGTACAGCTATTCTTTGACCTGTCTCTATATAGTTTTCCTTTTTACAGCCATCGTGTCTGACTGACTAGCTTGCTCTGGATTTGACTGCTTTCCTATACCGAGTGCCATAGCTGCCAAGCTTCTCGTAGTAACAGTATCAGTAGGCCGTAGTATATATACTTACGCTGGACTTCATACCCACATACCTTCAGCCTTCAAAGTCAGTATTAATCCTCTGCATCTCCTTTGCCCTGAAGATGCACTCCTTGCTGATTTGGAGAGCTCCACCTCTCCTCTGGCCAGGCGTCCTGTTCTCCTCACATCCGACCCCCCTTCAGTGCCTGTTGACATTCTGGATTCTTCTATCCCAGTCTCCTCTGGCAGCCGGGACCCCATGCAGTCTCGACCACCACCCCCTGCCTATACTCCTCAACAGGTGAGCCAACCGGTAAGGTACCATGAATAGGACATGTAATACAGACATAGTGTTAAAAGGCTATGATCAGTCCAGTGTATGGGTCAGCTTTCCATCCTTCTGTTGTTGTCTTTCTCTCTCTTTAGACTGTGTCTGCTGCAATGAAGTCCAATGCATCCCAGAATCCAGATACAGACAAACTCTATAGGTAAAACTAGTGTCTGTTTCTTCATGTCTTCATCTTAATTTCCAGTATAGCCATGTATATTTTTTTCACTTGCCGCATTTTAGTTTAAGTGCTTAGCTGAAGGGCAGGGCTCTAAAGCTGGAATGACAGCCTCACTGTTGCAAATCTATGTCTGTAATGGCTATGCAGTAATGGCAAGAGCTGCAATTCTGTCAGTACACTCAATAAGAAACCATAGTGTAGTCCTTATGTGGGTGAAAGTTAATTAGCAAGGGTATACAGCACATTGGTGTAGATACTTTTGTCAATTGATAGCTGCAGTTTTCTTCTGGTTTGGGTTCAGCTTGTTTGTGAAGCTCTTGAAGTCTTTTCCTGTTCTTTTAGCATTGAATACTGTTCAAGGACAGTACAATATTGGAGCTCCCTCATGTTCCCTCTTACTCTTCCAGTACAGTGTGCAAGCCACGCTCCCCCCGTTCGCCAGACCCCCCGCCCCCCTCCTCTTCAGTATTAGGGGGCGGCCTTAGTGAACTGGACCATTTACTCCAGGAACTCAATGCCACTCAGTTTAACATCACAGGTCAGTACCTGTAGTGGCCGTTATCTATGTAAGGAAGTCTATGTGAGAATGCTATGTTTTTTTTTAACAATTCTGGATTATCATTATCATCGTGTTGTAGGGAAATGAAACTATGCAGAGGTTGTAACTTGTGAAAATAAGGGTTATTAATGCAGCATGAGGATGGTGGAGGGATAGATAAAAGATGTACACTTACATGGTAGAGATATATCTACTGCATCATCAAACTCCTTCCTTGGAAAAAAAGTTTGTTTCACCTTGTGTAGGCTAATTGAAGCATATCAAAGAAGTTATCCTTGATTGATGGAGACTTAGTGTAACTGGTATTAACTATTTGACAAAGAATACAGATGAACTGTGAACTAGGATATGGGATTCTAAGAATAAACACTGAGCAGACAGACCCTATATCAATCGGAAACTGGAGCTAAAAATTCAACTGGCAAGGCTGCATGAGTTACACTGGGTAGCCACCTCCATCTTGTCTGGAAAACCCAAAACAAAACCAAACCCAACAAGTCTCTCTGCTCTCATTATACAGCCTCCTAAACCTGGTACTTCTGGGTTGGGGCAAAGGCACAGTGATGCTAGCTTTGATTTGGTTGCAGTCATAACAGAAATATTGAATGCATCAGTGTTTTGTTTCATGTTTGTTTTTATGAGACATTAAAAGCATCTCTAAATCTGTCTTGTTTTCTGCATGACAGATGAAATCCTTGCTCAATTCCCAAGCACTAAAAAGGCTGAGGGGGAAAAGCTGAAGGAAATCCAGGACTCCAGAGGTCACAATGAGCTGGGCAAAGACAAGGCCGTGCCCTCTGCCTCCATTACTGGGTACTGCAGCTCCCGTTAATGCTCCCTATACATGTGTGTACGAGTGTCTGTGGCTGAAGTTTTTATCATTGTGCATGCAAGGTCCAGAAGTCCACCGTTATAATATCATTAATTTTTTTAGCCAATCTAAAGGCACTATCACACCACTGTGTGTTTTTCTGGAACCAGAACCTTTTTCCGGAACCAGGGACTTTTGTCGTGTTCACGCCAGAGCAGCTCGGCCCAGCTGTAGTTCCTTAGAAGCAGTTCCAGAACCTTTTTTTAGTACCTACTCCAGACTAGGTCCATCTAAAACGAACTGGTGGTGGGTCACATGCAGAGATAGCTTGCTGATTGATTGACCACAAGCACTTGCATTAACTTGGAAGTTACGCCAAAGTGCAGAAAATAAGACATGGCAGAGCAAAAATTGAGCAGATGGAATTATTTTGTACTCCAATTACATTTAATGCATCACTTAATATATTTTTTTTGCTTGTATCTCCATATTTCTGCATCTGAAAATTCAATTACATACAAATACATTTGTCTGATATTGCCGGTGCCGGTGGTGAAAAGTGGTGCCAGCACTTATTAGTGGGATACCGTAAAATTGTTGTTTTATTCTGTTGAAAACAAAAGATCGATTTGCTGGCTGGATTTAAAAATGATCATGAACATGTTGCGGTTCAGATAAATAAAATACAGATGCTCCTTTACTTACAAACGTTCAACTTACAAACTTTCAAACATATGAACGAAGAGGACTGTAAGTCCAAACTGTGTTCACTGGGCTCCTGTTTCCTGTCCGCAACATAAATTTTTTTTTCTGCACTCCAGTTCCGCCTAGTACGACTTCTGGCCACTACTCCCACCGCGCAGCAGCGTAGCATGCGTACTCCCAGCATCCTAGTTCTACTTGCGTATACCCTTAAAATGATGTTGAATAATGACTTACGAACATTTCAAGTTACAGACGACCGCTCGGAATGTATCTCGCTCGTGAGTAGAGTAGCATCTGTATAAATAAAATGTGATTGATGTGATTGCAATCAATCCCCCGATATTTAAATAACTAAAAAAGCTACTTGTTTATCCTCCATTGTTTTTGCATGGCGGTGTAGTTTCATATGGATTTATGTGTGAAGTTCAAGATAAGAACTTTTTGCGTCTCCCATGCTTATATAGCATAAAGGTCCCAGTTCCTTTTGTCTGGTGTGAAAGCATCACAAAGAACTGGCCTGGTGCTACAAAAGTTCCAGGTTGAGACAGCCCAGGTTCCAGAGCTTTAGTGTGAAAGCACCTATTACCACTTCGACATAATTATGTAGTTCTTAAGCTTGGTCTGCTATGTATCATTTTCCATTCCTTTCAGTGCTGCTTTTCAGAGGTAATTTATTTAATTTAGAATAGACTGGCATCTCACTCAGGGTGTCCTTTATCTTATGTCCTGGGCTTCTTGGAATATGCCCAAGGCTCACTGAGTAAGTGACTATGGAAAATGGGATAGATGGATGGGTTATCCTGTTGGATTCATATACCTGAAATCCAAAGTTCCTCTCTGTCCAGCCTGTTTTTTTTTTAATTTGTGTTTATGTATCTTCATGGCTCATTCGAGTCATGACTTAGTCTGTCCTTGACCTAATGGAAGCTATGGATTACAGAGAATTGTGAAATCCGTTTAAGTGACTGAGAAAAATAGTCATTCAGTGAAGTGTTGATGTGATATGGTGGCATAGTTGATGACAGTTGTAATGCTGCTTCCCTTTTTACACACTCATGTGATGTGTGCTTTGGGGACTCTGTCATGGTTGTGTATAATACCCTTGATCTAACTGTGAGTCGGTGTGCTCTGTTCTTACACATTCCTCTGCAGTATACTGGTATGCTCAGGTTACCGGTCTGTGTTGGCGGTAAGGTGATGTTCAGTGTGTCGGTGAGAGCCTTAACCATAAGCCCTTCCCTCTCTGTTCCAGACCAGTCAAGCCTTCAGCTACTTCTGCCACTTTAGAGCTGGACAAACTCATGGCCTCCTTATCTGACTTCAGAGTACAGAGCTCAGTAAGCGTCTGTCACACTCACTGCTCTTCAAGTTGTTTCTCTGTATGAATTATTAGTGCTTTAATCGCATCAACATGTTCATTTGACTCTCTCCCTTTCTTGTTTCTGTCACATCCAGTAGTTTGTAATTGGACTCCCAATAACAAACTCCTTATCTCACCCTTTGCCTTCCACAGTCTGTGTCTTTGCCTTGACAAACTCCTATAGTGGTGGGATACACAAAAGTTTTTCCAGCAATAGCATTTTAGTTTGTGTCACCCCTGCAACCCTGACCAAGGTAATGGGTAGAAGATAGATGGATAGATAGATGGATCAATGTAGTGTATCACTGTTTTCCGTTACATTTTCACTGACATATAGCAATAACAAAATGGTGACAATTTAATTAACTCAATGTCCGAAATTTCATAAAATATATAAAAAGGTCTATATTTGGGTGGGTGTTGGGACTGAATGTAGACATAGTGTGTTTAAAAACCAACACCTACAAGGTTTGATGTAGGTCTGTTTTCACACACTGAAGTTTTTGGCATCAAAATGTGAATTATTAATTAATTATTACTGTTCAAGATTACCTTGAGAAATTCCACAAATAGTAATTGTGCCTTGATAGGAACACCCTTTTCCTACCAGACATAGTTTCTATCACTAACAGCCTGTTTTTTTTACCCTGTAACTCATTGAGCATACATTTAGATCTCACAAAGAAACAGTAGATCGAGTCTGCATTTTCTGAATGCTTGAATCATTGGATATTTTTTTACAAGCTCTCTGTACTGTTCTCTTGGTACTTGGTACTCCATCCATCCATCCATCCTCTAGCCACTTATTGAGTATAATGATTAGTAGGGCTTAACGATTTGGGGAAAATATCTAATCGCGATTTTTCTGACAGATATTGCAATTACGATTTGATTTACAATATTTTTTATAATACAGGATCCAGTTCAATATTCTGTGTGTTATAGATATAAAACGCATAGAGCAGCATAAATCTACAAACATAAATGTAAATCTATCACAAACATAAATCTATCGCAAAGGCTGTGATGGTGTTAACTTAAATAAAGTGATAATGAAAACAATTCCAGTAAAAAGAAAAACTATAGGGATCTTGCCACTAAGGCTGCTTGGACCCCTAACACTAGATCCTCCGTTTCCCGTAATGTTCCTAACTGCTCTGCTGCTCTGTCCTGAAATCATAAACACAAAACACAACACAATCGTAAGCTGAAAACACAATATATTTTGTAAATTGTTGAACAAATAGACATAGTTTATTGGTGATTTCATGTTAGTCATGTTAGTTCTGCTTTTTAACAGCTATATAAAGTACTGTTATTGTTCATGCAAATCAACTCAGGTGAAACTACAAATTTTCGGGGTTGCAAACTCTCATACATCTGGCGTAACACTCACTTTAAGATTCTCACGTAAGAAATTTGACACTCTCGGTTTCAGACTCTTACTCAAGAAATCTTCTGGCAAATTAATAATACATAATATAATTCCATTATAACCTAAAACTAGCTACTGTACATCAAGAGTGTTCAGGTAGTTTGCAAACCCTACAAACTATTTACAAGATAATAAAACTCTTACATATATGTAAATTATTCTAATGTGATGGCCCATTAACAAAAAAAGATACGCCGAAGTATGTCGCTGCTGGTGGTTAAAGGAGATTCACTTCGCTTAATTCACTTACTGGTCACCAGCAGAATCAATATTTTTTGCATCGCAAAGGTAACGTTTTCCTTAGCTTTCACAGGTTTGCTGTTTGTGGGCGTATACGCAGTCGCATGGCCACTTCTGACTGGTGAGCATGACTGGCACACAAGGAGCACGGCACTTCTGATTACTGAAGAATGAGTGTCACACAATGAGGACGACAAGAATTTGCAAAACTATTATTACGACAGTTTTAAACCCCGTTTCAGGCTTGCTGGATAATGTATATCCTAAATCCCAGTTTTTGCTAATTATGCTGTTTCAAATTGCGATTTCGATTTGAAATCAATAAATCGTTCAGCCCTAATGATTAGGATATCTAAAAATATTAAATAAGTGTACCTTATAATGCATCTTTAAACCACGTCTAATACCTTGAAGGCTTTATTTGACTACCAGAAGAGCCTGTTCTGGTTTAAGGTCTGCCACAATCCATCTCCCATCTTGTTTATCCACTGTTCGAGGGCTCCTTGACTGTGCTTCTGCGCTCTCCGTCTGTCCTGTGGTCACTTTTGTGTTTGTTTCCTTTTCTGTTTGTTATTGAGATTGCCGCCTTTGGTGAATCTTACTCCAAACTTCTCCTGTCCTATCAGCCAGTGCCTCCCGCCAAGCAGCAGGTGGTGCCAACCCCACGACAGCAAGCCATCCCCGCACCTTCCTCCTCGGGCGGCTCTCTGGACAGCATGCTGGGGCTCCTCCAGTCAGACCTGAGCAGGCAGGGGGTGCCAACATCCTCCAAGGGAAACTGCTCTGCCTGTCAGAAGCCAGTGGTGGGACAGGTAGCTGAGCAGATGTTCTGTGTCCCTGTAGGGGGAACTGGAAACATCTAATAGATAACTAGATGGGAGACAACAGATGGCAATGGGCTGAATTCAGGTCTGGTCACCAAGTTGCTAGGAGTAGTGCACATAGAGTAATGTGAATGTGAATGTTCAATGAATGTGGAGAAACAGTCACTGTTTGTAAGTACTCTACCTGCATTCATTGACTTATCTGTTGAAGCTCAGTTCTAAAAAAACACAGACCTTATATTGTCCAAAACCATCTATGCATGGAAAAGGCTGTATCTGTTATGTGAAGGTCTTCTCAAAGTAGGCATTGACCATTCTTCCTGTAACGTTAAGGGTTATTTCCACGTTTGACATTTTAGTAAAAGTTCTGTTAATGTCAACGCAATAACATTATTACCCGAACATCCTTTTAAACTCAATTAATGTTGACAATTTTGTTTTATAAAATACTGTTTTTATAAAAGTGATCTACGTTTTTACTGTGAATGCCCCATCCAGCCTTAAACCCACAACCTTTGAGGTGTAAAGTGACAGTGTTACCTGCTGCTCTAACATGCCTTTTATTTGTTTTTACATTATGAACCTTAGTTGTAGTAGTGGGTTAATGTTCTGGGAACATCAGGAAAACTGGACACTTTGAATATTTCCACATTTTAATCGTTAGTGGGCCATAGCTGTTAGTGGGCCATAGCTGTTGTGTCCTGATATCTCCTTCAGGTGGTGACCGCCCTGGGTCGGGTGTGGCACCCGGAGCACTTTGTGTGCATGGAATGTGAAACCGAGCTTGGGAGCCGCAATTTCTTTGAGAAGGACGGCAGACCATACTGTGAAGCTGACTACTTTTCGCTCTACTCCCCACACTGCGCGCACTGCAACAAGCCCATACTGAATGTGAGGCACTTTGTGATCACTAGTGGGGGTGCATGCCTTTAACATGTGTAGTATGTATTTAACATAATCATTTCACATATATTTTTTCATGTGCAAAATTAATTTTTTAGGGCAGAAATAAAGTTAATCTATTTTTTCTTGCTTCTTGTAGAAAATGGTCACTGCCCTGGACAAGAACTGGCATCCAGAGTGTTTCTGTTGTGTGAAGTGTGCGGGCACCTTTGGCGATGAAGGTAAGAGCAGGTCCTATCATGGCTGTATGATAATGAGGTCACCTGACAGGGCCACTTTTGCTAAGAAGCACTTATGGATGATGTGATGTAGGCCTAAGTCCATGTTCCCTGCCTCTATCACATTTCTGCTATATTCACTTCCCCAGGTTTCCATGACAGGGATGGACAGCAGTACTGCCAGCAGTGCTTCCTGTCCTTGTTTGCTTCCCGTTGCCAAGGCTGCTCCCAGCCAATACTGGAGAACTACATCTCTGCCCTCAACTCCCTCTGGCACCCACAGTGTTTTGTGTGCCGGGTGAGTTTCTCTGTGTCTTTGTGTCTGTGTATATGACTTCCTGTTTGTGTGTGTGTACATGCGTGTTTGCATGTATTTTCCTAGAGGTGGACAGTTTAAGTCCAGAAAGTGAAAATCTAGACAAAGATTTTGTTTCAACCAGCCAGTTAAGTTTAAAGAGTCATAGTCACAGAGTATTCAACTGGTTGGTTAAAACAAAATCTTGGCCTGGATTTTTACTTTCTGGACCTGAACTATCTACTTTTGTATTTTCCTTAGTGTCTGTATGTACGTGTATAATTTTTTTTGTGAGTGTGGTTGATAGTAGGGTCAGCAAGTACAGGATTTCTATATCCATATCTGTTTAATCCACAGAATTATCTATGTCTGTATCTGTAACGGGCTTAGTGTTGGATGTGGCCGTGGTTGAATCCAGAAGTTTGCAATTTTGTGGATATTCCCATATGAAAAAATATGACTCTTATTTGTTTTACATTGACAGTGAGTTTTTAGTGTGTTGCATCAAGAATACATATACAATCCATATGTGGCTCATATAAATGTGACCACCAGATATGCTTGGACGTTATTACTATAATACGATATGCTGCAATATTTTGAGTATACTGTAGCATTAAAAAAAAAAACGTTACGGTTCATTTGGAAAATACCATCAAAATACTGTACAGTAGGTGTTCCCAGTCTTTTGATGTTTGTGGAGCGGTCTATGTTGGCGTTGGGGTCAGTTGGTGATTTCACATGTCTAACCGCTTCCGATGTGAACAAAATGCATGAATGCGAGGGGTCGTAAAAAACTGAAAATATAGTACTGCGCAAAAGTCTTAGGCAGTTAAAGGAAATGTTTAAAGCTATTTATCTGGGTGCTAAGTGTATACTTGCTCAGAACAAAAAACCCAATTTAACATTAAAACACGTGAAAATTAAGAGTAACACAACAAAAACTAACAAGAATTTCTTCTGTTCTCCAAAAAGTTGCTAATATCTAGGTGGGTGGTTAGATGAACACCGCTTCAGTTCCCAAACCTCTCCTCAGGGGCACCCCAGCCATTCCAAGTATTAAATTTCACAACGATATAGTTAATTAACTAAATTAGTGTTAACAAGTCAGTGAGGTATCGACTAGCCAAACAAAGTGTGGGTTTGGTTTGGCTTGTGGTCGAATGCTTGGATGTATTTGACAGTCACCACAAATACTGGGCTGACTTTAGGAGAGGTTTTGAAATACCTACGCTGATATACTTTGACGGACATAATATCATAATTTTACACCAACATGAAGACCATGAACAACATGAAGATCATTTATACATAATTTTCTTTGCCTGCCTAAGACTTTTGCACAGTACTGTGTGTAGTTTATTTTTGGAAATTAACCAGCCCCTCCACAAAACCCTCAGTGTTGTGTGGTTCAGTGGGATACTGGCCACGTATCACTACCAGGGGTTGGGAACCCCCCCAAGCTCACTTCAATGGCTTGTTTATGTTGCTTAATTGACTATTGCTTGTTATTCATTCACCATGGTTTGCATTTAAAATGCTAAATCTTGGTGATAGAATTGTGGTGGGGGGGGGGAGTCTGGTACAGTGTACTTCAGATAACACTACCCAGGCCTACGTCTAAGCACAGCAAACCAGCATATGTGAATACACACACAAAACAATACACAACAGAACAGAGTTCACACATGTAATGCAGGTCAAACTAAAATGATCGCTCAGGGATGCCAGGAAGACTTTCTCCTTCTGATGCGCATGAGTGATTAGTGTTGGGCACGGAGAATATAGTGCAGTTAATTGTTATGTGGGAGAGACAGTATTTGTAGCAGGCCAATGAGCGTCACTGCTTCCCTGAAATCCAGTGAGAAACTGGAAAGAAACGCTGAAAACAGATATGGATATTTATCAGTAAGGATGAGATACTCATTTCAGCCGGATATTCGGCTCTCCCCTAGTTGATAGTGCATATGCACATTTTTTTATGTGTGTGTGTTTGTATGTATGTATGCGTATGAGTTCTGTGTGTATTCAATCTATCTGTATATGTTTCTGTGTTCCTGTGTGTGTGGCTTTCTGTGTTTGTGTGTTGTGGGCATGTATAACTTTGGTGTTAGATGCATTTCTGTTATCGGTGTGCGGCCTACCATGTCTGTCTGTGCATGTATGAGTCACTCTGCGCTCTTACGGCTCCCCTCCAGGCCCAGCTGGCCTGCTGGGCAGCATCGCTGTGGGCTGCAACTTCTGCCACAGTGTCTCCCCGCTTTCCTAATGTCATCTCCCCTTGTAAAGCCCCCCACTCTGACAGCGCTGCTCTCCGCAGGAGTGCTATACCCCTTTTGTGAATGGCAGCTTCTTCGAGCACGAGGGCCAGCCGCTATGCGAAGCACACTACCACCAGTCGCGGGGCAGCGTCTGCCAGGCCTGTCAGCAGCCCATCCTGGGTCGCTGTGTCACCGCCATGGGGGCCAAGTTCCACCCCCACCACCTGGTCTGCCACTTCTGCCTGAAGCCTCTCAGCAAGGGCTGCTTCAAGGAGCAGGAGAGTAAGCCCTACTGCCACCCCTGCTTCCTCAAGCTCTTCGGGTAGGAGGGCTGGGCTGCTGTGGACCACCGTGAGGGGACAGCTGTGGGGAGTGGCAGCTGGTGCAAAGAAATCGCAGATGATCATGTGAGGGAGAGATATTGGAGACCATCCAGGGCAATGCTGCTGATGTCTCTGTAAAAGGCTGCCTTTACGCCATACTCTTAGCCTGCACCCTTAGCACTGACCTGGGGTCAGCTTGACTGTTTGGCACCAGGCAGTTTAGGGTAGGCTTAGGGAAGGGTAACTACTCTTCGGGTAATTTTTATATTCAGTAAGAAGTAATGTTTCCTCTGCTTTTCTTTTGCATTGACTTCCACTGTATTTGAACGTGGCATGAGGGCCCTAGACGATTGGTGTGGTTCAGATCAGCATTATAAGTTTCAGTATTAATAAGAAAATTAGTAAGATTCCAGTAATCTAGATGGTGATAAGTATATCTTTGCTACCTATTCTTATGAAATACTGTAAAACAAGAAATATTTTTGAAATTGTAGCTAAATATGTTACTCATTTGCGCTTTTTAGTATGTCAGAATATCCAAAGTGCACTTATTTGTTGTGTAAGAAGCATGGATTTATGTTGTTTGAAATAAGTAGGCCTGCACACTTTTTACGTGAGGAGCACTTGCAGTTTCAATTTCAGTTTGAATACAAATCCTGGATTATGCTATGACTCCTCAGTTACTTCAGTCAGTAAAAGACGCATATGAATTACATCCAAAACTGTTTCTTAGGATGCTGTCTTTTCATTCACATCCATCCATGTCCTCTAGGGACTGTTGTAGTCATTCTTTTTTCTGTCATATAATGTTTGATTTTTACAAGTACAGTAAATGAAGTTAACCATCAACTAAGCATTTTTTATGAACAAACCACATTAATAATGGACTTTGTTTAATACCTTAATGAACTTTTCCAGTGAAGGGGCATCTTCAGAGCATGGAGCTCTGTCTTTAAAAAACATTTTATTCACTTGTTTACTTATGTGATATTTGCTTACTGATGAAATAATTGACTGGCTATGGAAACCAAAACAAATTCATTCTGGCTACCTGTTATTTATTTAATATAATAAGAATGTTTATTATATGGTTTTGAGTCTTTTTCCATTTGAATGGGTTCACATTTTTAAAGTAAAGATAAAAGTAAAATGTGTGTGTTCTTCCATTTCAAAGCTTTAAACCCTTTATGACTGTAGACAAACTCATACTTATGATACTTATGGTCTAAAGGACATCAGCCTGCATGGTGCTAAATTAATAGAGATAAATGAGCCTATAAGCCAAGCACATCATTACTCTGTTACAGCTGAAGGGGCTACAACAGAAACACATTAGAAACATGCGAAACATGGCTGAGTCCAGCACTGGCAGGGGGAACGGTGTGTGAGGAGGATGCCGAATGTGACAATCGCAAAACCTCAAAGTGCTACTTTGCCTTTGTGGTCAATCTTCCAGCAGTAGATTTAGCGATGGTTACAGTCGTCTTTACTTTAAGCCATATTCTGTCAACATTTATTGTTTTACATTACTTGCATTGCTATATCACCATGCATTGTTTTTATTATGCATTTTTAAGGAACTGGCAGCTTAGGCAGACTGATATGTTTCCTGCTGCAATAATTTTCCAGACTCCCTGTTTCCTGATATATCGCCATCTTGATGCAGTGCCAAAGACATTTTCAGGAAATATCCCATGTGGTTAGTGAAACATTGCTGTATATTATGTGTTTTTTATTTAAGATGTGAAATTTTACTTAAAATATATTGGACATGTTGTGATGCAATTCATGATGTGGTGTACCAATGATGATAAATTTGTGTTAAAAGCCATATTTAAAGTCTTACTGTTATTGATAATCAAAGATTTGTCAGTGATGATTTCATTACCCCTGAGTTGTATGGTTTATATGATATGATACTGGTAGTCTGTACGTGATGGCCAAAGATAATAAAATAAACAATTTTCTCCGCCATCATGCCTTCATCAGTACTTTTTTTCTGTGAAAGGTCATATGATACATGATTGATTACAATTTAGGAAAAATCGATGTTTAGTGTGATTGAAAGTTGATGTCTAAAAATACTGAATATACCAAAAATCCACATATAAAATATAAGTAAAACAGATGGTGTCCATGCCACCACAGCTATACAGTTTCATTTTTATTAATCTAAACAGTCTAAAAGAAAATGCTGATCATGAAATTCACAATATTCACACATACCTGTTGCACAGAATTTATTTGGGACATATATATATGCTTCATCCATCCACCCATCCATCCATTTTCTGAAACCGCTTGTCATTCAGGGTTGCAGGGCATCTGGAGTCTATCCTAGGTGCAAGGCAGAGAACAACCCAGGATGGTGCGCCAACCTATCACTGGGCACAGACACACCAATCATTCAAACAGGCACACCTATGGGCAAATTAGCAACTCCAGTTAGTCAGCAAGTTTTTGGACTGTGGGGGGAAACTGGAGTACCCGGAGGAAACCCCACGATGACACAGGGAGAACATGCAAACTCCACACACATAGAGCCATGGCAGAGGCTCAAACCCTGGTCCTAGAGGTGTGAAGCAACAGTGCTATCCACTGCTGCATCGTGCTGCTCTGTATAGCACTCTTATAAAAGGAAAATATAGAACTTAGCATTTATTAATCAAAGAGCTGTATGAAGTACATCAGTAATAAAACTGCTTTTTTTGTGGTGGTTTCCAATCAGAAAAGCACCATAATGGAGTTCTTAGTGAAGTGTGGGAATTAAGTATGTTGTTGGAATTTGAATGTATAATAAGTGTTTCTGCAACTGGTGCACTGGGAGACTGGCACCGCGGTTTTGAGTTTGTTGTGGTAGCTCTTTTTCTGCTTCAGCCCCATTTCCTGTTTCCTGAGTCCTGGTTCCTGTTTCTGCTTTTCCAGCCCTCTGCAGTGTGTTGTACAAAGGTCTCAGTCGCTGGTGGGCAGAAGACCTGCATTATGGATGGATGGCACAGTTTGGGGTGCCCTGTCTGTGATAAATGTAAATAAATGTATTTAAAATTATGATATTTTCTTTGTGAAAGAGTGTGTAGCAATAAAAATTCCTCCATACATCCATCCATCCACCCATCCATCCATGTTGAACTTGTAGACTATACCAGGGATCAGAGGCCATGAGGTAAGTAGGGGTGCCCTGTAGGGGAAGCCATCTCAGCACACACAATCATACACATACCGGATTATACACAACTCAAACATGAGGAGAATGCAAAGCTTATCTTTAAAAATGTTACCCTTATGGTACAGTGCTCTGTTGATGGAGCACAGTGACTGTGCAGATATAGGGAGATGCTGTTTTACTATTCACAGATCCTGCACAGAATCCCCAATGTAGTGTCAATGTCTTTCAGTCAGACAGCAGTCAGACAGTGTGTCAGTGAGTCCGGCAAGATGTTTGCTTAAGGTTTGCTGCAGTCCGGCAGTAGAATACACATACTCTCAGCAGTAAAAGGAAGCTCTGTGCTCAGGGCAGTGAGAGGGGAACAGACCAGTGTGTGATAGCTGGGGTTATGGGATAGGCTATTGGTGTCATGTCCACAGTGGGGAACGAGACAAAGACATGATGGTTGCTATCTCGCACTTCATTCTGTGCCTGATATAACTAACAATTGTCTCCCATATAAGCTCACCTGATATCTTTCTAAATTATTATGATTATTCTATGCTCCTACTATGCTGAGAGTTATGCTTTCGGAAGGACTGACAGCTAAATTTGCCTTGTTGGTAGGGACTGAATTTCAGTCATAGCATTTTGTATGCATGTTCATTTAGGCATTCGTTATGAAAGACTGCACCTTCTAAAACTGATCTCACATAAGAGGAAAAAAGTGACAGATCAAAGCAGAACTTAAGGGGGTATGATTAGTGAATGGATTTTATAAATTACTAAACATGCTTAATGCAATTATGCAGGTGCCCTCATAGGTGTGTGTGCATGTGGGAGCCATTTATAACTTTGGGGTATTAATGGGGGTATTATGCATTTTGGCCACTGGGGGGTGTATTGCACAGGGTGGTTTTATCACATGAGGATAGGTTGGTGACAGGGGACAGGTGGGTTTGAATGGGTGTTTTCCACTTGGACAGTGTGGATGGTGGTGGGAACACGGTTCTTACCATAGCACCTGTACTGTACACAGCATGTTACAAATGGTATGCTGTCAGCATACCATTATTCAGCACAAGTGTTGTATGCTAAAGTTAAAAGTCCTTTTTTATGTGAACCGAAGATTTGTAATAAACGGGAACATCACCCAACTGTAGAGACTGCTTGAACATTGGTCATTAAAAGCTACGCATTGAGAACACTTGGCCATCCACTCTGAGGCTTACAGGAAAGCCTCTACAGTGTGAAAACAACAGAAAAACTGAGACAAATATAACAGTCCATCTTCCAGTTACTTTTATTGGTAACAGTCGCAGGGGGTAAAGGGGCTGGATGGAGGCAATCAATCCCAGGCAGAAAAGGTCACAAAGCAAGAGGCACACTCTAGATGGCTGCCAGTCCATCGCAGGGCTCATAGTACAGATATACACATGGGCTGTGCTATCACCGAACCCTGGAATGACCTCTGCCCAGTAGTGGTTGCTATGGAGACCATTCTTCTTGAAAAACACATTTCCTTAGTATGTCACATTTCTGAGGCAGTTACATATTTGCATCTTAGTTATATTTTCATTCCCACACAACACAATCTTCGCAGACCAGGGCAAAACTTTGTGCAACGCTCTTACTTTCTTACGTACTTTTAGTGGATTTGAAGATAAAATTAAGAAGTACAATAGAGCAGAGGTCAAAAACAACAACTCCATTGCTAGCAGGCCAACTAGGTGCCCAACCCCTCCTGGTCATGTAATAATGTTGCCCATCCATTGTCCATGACTGCTTAACAAGTCCAGGGCAATGGTGAGTGACTACTAGGCCTTTTTCAGTGAATACAGGGCCATGCTGAGTGACTACAGGGCCTTGCTGAGTGAAACAGGGCCATGGTGAGTGACTACTGGGCCATGCAGAGTGAGTATAGGGCCATGCTGAGTGACTACAGGACCATGCTGAGTGAGCTATGCCCTGACCAGCCAGCAGAGGGCGAAAATTAACTAGAAAACTAACTTGACAGCTGAACAGATGCTCCCGGAC
>JAODLD010000101.1:31809527-31834133 GCA_026781065.1 Mormyrops boulengeri | reverse complement strand
TTCTCCCCAAACGAGCTTGATGGGCCGAATGGCCTCCTCTCGTTTGTAAATTTCTTATGTTCTTATGTTCTTAAGTATGCTTGTGTACATAACACAGATGCATACATACTTACATAGTGCACAGGACTAGAACAGCAACTCCTCTTAGCAGCTTCAGCAACAATTGTCAACAAATATGTACAAATACGTGCTGCTACATACAAATAAAAATTTGAGATAGAGACAGACAGTTGAAGTTGAAGGCTTAGGGAACCACACCAGTCTTTTATTAGTCCCTGGTGTATGTTTGGGGGCAGCAGAGAGTTGGGGCGCTGAACAGCCAAACAATGAATTGACTTCATGCCACCACCCATTCACTTTACATCACTACCTACTGACTTTTTTGGGAGTTGAGCTCTTTCAAGTCTTATCCCATACATGGTGTACCCCAGCCTTTTACCCTATAATGGACTGGCATCCTATCCAGGGTGCACCCTGCCTTGTGCCCTGTGATGGACTGGCATCCTGATCAGGGCGTACCCCAGCCACATGCACTGTGATGGACTGGCATCCTGATCAGGGTGTACCCCAGCCATGTGCGCTGTGATGAACTGGCATCCTGATCAGGGCGTACCCCAGCTGCATGCCCTGTGATGGACTGGCATCCTGATCAGGGCGTACCCCAGCCGTGTGCACTGTGATGGACTGGCATCCTGATCAGGGCGTACCCCATTCGTGTGCGCTGTGACGGACTGGCATCCTGATCAGGGCGTACCCCAGCCATGTGCCCAGTGACGGACTGGCATCCTGATCAGGGCGTACCCCATTCGTGTGCGCTGTGACGGACTGGCATCCTGATCAGGGCGTACGCCACCCGTGTGCCCAGTGATGGACTGGCATCCTGATCAGGGCATA
This sequence comes from Mormyrops boulengeri, assembly GCA_026781065.1. Lineage (NCBI taxonomy): Eukaryota > Metazoa > Chordata > Actinopteri > Osteoglossiformes > Mormyridae > Mormyrops > Mormyrops boulengeri. Next base: position 31,833,239 of record JAODLD010000101.1, on the reverse strand, counting down.
CCCCAGCCATGTGCCCAGTGACGGACTGGCATCCTGATCAGGGTGTACCCCAGCTGTGTGCCCTGTGCTGTGTAAGGCTCATTAGTATCCATTTATGCCTTTACATTTATGCCTTTATGCTGTTTACTTCCATGAGTACTGTGCACTCCCCTTCTTCGCTACTTCTTCACCCCCCAAACTGTAGCATTCTTCCCCAGCCGTAATTCTTCCACAAGGCCAGTTTCTCATAGTAAACAGATGTTTAGCACAGACTCCATTCCTATAATTACTTTGCATATTTTTGTGACGCATAGACTGTTGTCTTGAGAAATAGCAGCCCAGTCTATAACTAACATCTCGTCATGCTGATCCTTATAAACCCCTAAGAACTCCTTTCCTTGCTCTTGTGAAAATCCCATTATCACAAATGCCTTATCGTATCCCCAGTTGTACATCATTGTTTTTGTGTCACTCACCTGTTAATATTTCTACAATATATGACACCACCTTCTTTTCTGCTTCTCAGGGGTTAGCCCCCAGACTGGAGGCGGCGTGGGGAGGCAGCTGATGCCACCCAGAGGTGACTGTTGACCCATTTTCAGCATTTAGTGTGTGGCTCTGTGTTTACTTTGAATGGGAATACGTCACTATGTTCATCAGATGTTCCTAGAGTGGGTCCAAGGTGCACATGTGCATGTTATCGCCCACCAAAAATGTTTCAACCTACTGCATGTAACATTGTATGACATTTAACTGTTATATTGATTAATTTATATATTTATATGATACTGATATAATAATGCATACACAGCTGAGCCGCTACAATCCATACTTGTTTGTGGCATGTAGCAATTGTGTAAATAACCTCAAAGTCTATGGAATAGAACACAGAAATATTTCAATATACAGAATTGCCTGCCATTAGTAATGTTTTAATGCCTTTAGACGTCTGTTTACCTCTGGTATATCTATGTGTTTATGCTTGCTTTTGCAGGAGCCAGTGCAGCTCTTGGCATGCAGGGCAGTGCCGGGTATATGGGCCACCCCATCAAGGCAGCAGGTGAGGCGGGACAGACAGCTCATAGACAATATTATTACAGCTATATGAAATATTGAAGATTAAATAAAAATATTCAAGTCATTTATTTATGTTGAACTTTTAAAATATCATAATAGTTAGTCCAAAGTGCTGTACAGGGCTACAAAAAGAATTAAAACTAACAAGACATGGTAAAACATCAAACAGACCCAACTGCTGTTTGTCAAAGTACAAAGAATAATAAGACACGATGTAAAAGTGATAATGGATAATAAAGCAGAAAAATAAGTAGGCCTAATAACAAAAAAGAAACCAACGATAAAACTAATACTAAAATATACTAAATACTAAAAACATGCCATAATCATACTAAAATCTAAAGCATCCAATCGGCCCAAATGCTAAAGAGTAAAAATGAGGTTTAAGCCATAATTTAAAAGTGGTAATTCTGGGAGACAGGTGAACCTGGAGTGGCGAACTATTCCACAGAAACCTGATCACCTTTGTTTTTTAGATGGCTGTGTGAGATAGAAATAATTGTTTTCAAGCCAGTGATTCCCAATTAATCCAATAAATACAATGCTCTAACACTAAACAAAATATTAATGCATAAATTTATTAAAGTTGTTTGCAAGCCTTTCACTTGCAGATCAATGAACAGATTAATGACTGACAGGGTAGGGGCTTTAGTGAGGAATGAACGTTTTGGCTTCAGCAAAGAGCAAAGACACAAAGTGGCCATCAACACTGGGCAGGTGCCATGACCTCTGGGCCATCAGGCTCCAAGGACAGATACATGAAAGTCTGTATTTTTATGAACTACCCGCAGATGAATACAAGGGTTTAGCTCGGGCTAAAGTGATTAGCATGTACGGCCAGGGTAACCGATGATTGTGACAGTTTATATTCTGTCATATTTCTGGCAGAAATAAAAACTATTCATTATTCATCACGTTTTTGAAATATTCAGACCTGGTGGATTTGGTTTGATTTGCATACTTATACTTAGTTTTTACTAATATTGTGATTTTCTTTTTTTTTGGTAGTAATGTTTTACGGTCCTAGTATGTTGTATAATAAAACAAAACCATTTCTGAAGATGCAAGAAAGTTTGTCATTATATAACATAAATGAAAGTTATTCTGATTACTCATGCCCTTATCCCAGCCGCCGCATTGGAATGGGTAAGTTACTGTACTGCTACGGCATGTATTTTTTCCTTTATTTGATTCCCATTGGACACACATGCTGAGGTATGCTCTGGGCGCGTCTTTTCCAGGCGGATATGGGGGGTTTGGGAGGGGAGCCATCCCACAAGGATACGGTGCCAAGCCGGCCTACACAGGTGACCTGTCACTGGCAGATTTCATTGTATGATTTTTGCCACTGTTGGTGTGTTGCTAAAATGATAATTGCTGTAAGTTTAGGTGCTGCGTTTGGTTTGGGCACAGGAAGAGGGCTGGCTTTGGGCCCACATGCGGGAAGGCAGGGAGCAGGTGAGTGACTGAAACAGGACCCGCACTCCAGGCCCAAGACAAGTGTGGGTACAAGTGTGAAGCCTAACTGGTGTTCCCTGTTTTTATAGGATATGGCAGCACTGGCTATGGATACAAAGGAAATCCTATAGGTGGTAAGTTTGACTATAGCTAATCAAATTAAAACCATATAAATCATGACATTAAAAGAATACAGGTATTAGACTGACCCAGACAGTGATTGTGATTAAATGCTAATTTGGGTGTCATTGTTAAAACTTTGTCATGCACATAGTGGGGAGCTTCACCCTCGTATGCTTCTGCATCCATGTGATTCCAAGCCCTGCCTTGGCTTTCAGGTTATGGGGCAGGTGCTGGCATGTTTCCCAGGCCAGGACTCGGACTTGGTGCAGGTGGGCCAGCCTGCATCACCTCATCTGCAGTTTAACATGTTTTCAGTGGCTGCAAAGCTGGGCTCATTCAGATATGTCTTTCTTTCAGGACTTGGAGCTGCTTTTGGAAGGAAAGGTCTAAAGCCAAGTCAGTTAGATTCTTTAAGGCTCAAATATCTGTTATTTTATGGTTTTGCTTTGGTTATTTGTTCTTTCTTTTGTGGAGGGGCTGGTTATCACTGGCAGCTTCAACTGCTTTTCCTATAGAAATTCCCCGGGTTAGGTGTAAAATTCCACGTGCTGTATGACTGGAGCACTAACTGTGAAATCTGCTCCTCAGGTTATGGTGTTGCTGCTGGATATCCCAGTGGAGGCACCAAAGCAGGTAAAATGCACCCCTGTTATCAGCACAGTCGTGTGGGTGAGGTTTAGGTAAACAGAGTACAAACATCACAGCCTCGATCTTTCTGAGAGCTGGACATGGAGCAGTTGAGACAGCCTGGATCTGCCTGGTCTCTGTGTCTCAGACGGCTGTATGCAGATGTTAGGGGTCATTCAAACTCTCATGCCCATCAGTTCACCAACAGATGAGTAATCTTTTCAATTGGTTGCCACATCTCAAGAATAAAGGGAAGGATGGATTATATTTCGTTTTAAAACAAATTTTATTGGTGTGCTATAATATGAGATTTATGGTTTTTGTGTGTTGGTATAATGGGCATATGTAAATTACAAATTAGGGTTTTCATTAAAATGCCTGTGGTCTGCAGGTTATTCTGCTGCTGCTGGGGTGTCTGACAGGCAGGGGACAAGACCCACTGGTAATGTCTTTTGCTTCTAGATTTTTCCACATACCGTGCTCACAGAAAGTCTTGAGATGCTTCCTTAATTCAGGAAAAATATTACAAATTTATTGGGCTTTATAACAGAAATCATTACTTTTTTCACTTGTTAATACAGTATGTTTCACATTTGAAGTGACCAGGACTTTTAAGTAAACATTCATTTCATGTAGCAATAAATTGAAACCCAAATTCTAGCTATTAAAGAGCCGTTCTGAGCGAAAAAGCTAATTGATAAGCTGTGTCATTTGGTGCTTCTTTAATTAGTAACAACTTTACAATACCATAAAACATCAAACATTTGTGTTTAATATCCCTCTGGGGGCCAATGACTACTACTGCAATTAATACCAAAATGGCAAGAAAAGAACTGAATGATGACACTTAAGAAAAGGAAAATGTCTGTGTGAAAAATATGTGCAGATATGTTAAGCATTGCATTAGTTATGAAACTAATAAATTTCCAACATTTATACAGAATTAAGCGAGCATCCCAAAACTTTCAGTGAGCACTGTATATGTTTATATTTTTGTATATATTTTTCTGTATATCCAGTACTGTGCAAAAGTCTTAGGCAGCCAAAGAAAATGATTATTAATATCATTCATATTTTTGTTGCTGTAAAACTATGCTATTATGCCCGTCAAAGTGTGTCATCTTAGCCATTTCAAAACATCTGCTAAACTCACCCCATTATTTCCAGTAACCATACAATACACCCATGAATTTTTTGACATGACGACTAGCACACCTCAATACCATTGATTTTTTAAAAACTAATTTAGTTAATTAATTAAGTGAGCTGGTGGTGAAATTTAATAAATACATGGAATGATTGGGGTGCCCCTGAGGAGAGGTTTGGAAACTGAAGCGGTCCTATCTAACCATCCATCTAGATACCAGTAACTTTTTGGAAAACAGAAGAAATTTTTACTAGTTTTTATTATGTTACTCTTAATTTGCATGCGTTTTAATGTTAAATTGTGTATTTTGTACCCTGAGCGAAGGGGCACTTACTATCCAGATAATTAGCTGTAAACATTTCTTTTGACTGCCTAAGACTTTTGCACAGTGCTGTATGTTGTCTGATACTTTACAGTACTGTATTAGGGAATAATTCAGTACACAGTAGGGATGTCTTGTGAAATCATTTTTTTAAGTATTAATAGTTTCTCCTGCAGCCCAAAGACATACAGTTAGGCTAGCTGGCATGCCTACATCATCCACTGTGTGAGTGAGCACATGTGAGTGTGTGAACTCTGCTATGCACTGGCATCCCATCCAATTCTGAACATTTTAAATACTTATATACGTGTGTCCATAACTGCTTTGGTTGTCAGGTTATGGTGCTGGTGTTGGTTATCCCAGTGGAGCTAAGGCAGCCAAACCAGGTAAAGTACAAACCAAGCAAGAGAACAAAAGTGTTTTTTTGGTTTCTGTTAAGTTTGGGGTCTGTCCATCTTCCAGCTTAAAAACCACTGATACTTACAGATATTTAATATTAAACAATTATTGAAACAGTTTGACAGTTATTAAGTGAATAGCAACAAGCAACTAATGGAATTTTCATATTTTTACTGTGTTGCTGCTTGATGAAAGTTACATTTCAGACTGATTTGCTTTTTTGAATGTAATGTGCAATGCGGTACATTTTTTTTAATATAACTTTTTAGTTTTTTTCTGTGAATGAGTGTGCACATTTGTGAATGAGAGTGTGCATATTTGTGAACAGGGTGTACCCATTTCGAAAGGTCTGTATATCATCCCCAGGTTATGGTGCTGTAGCTGGTGTTTCCAGTGGACTTGGGCTCACACCCTTTGGTAATACATCCTTCTGCACTGTTTGTCTCAGTACCAGTCCAAAATTTGAGTGCACTTACTAAAAGGTATTCTCAATTATGTTTACCAGTTTCTGCAAATACCCTAAATGAGAAAAAAGTAAATTAAAAAGGCATAATAGGAATAACAGGCAGGTTCTGAAAGAAAAATTCTATTAATCTTCTCAAAATTCCTGAAAATATCCACTGCTTGCCTTGATAACATCTGTACCCATATAAAGCATTTGGTCTGGGTATACTGGGCAGGTCAGTGGACTTAACAGGCCAGGTCTTTAGTCTGAGTTGTCCTCCAGTTTCTATTTTTGCCAGATAGTTGTGCATCATTTTGAGGTTCTTTTTGGATTGTTATTTTGCTGTAGAATGGAGGACATTCCAGTGAGCCTTAATGCTGATGGAGCGGTATCCCTTTGAGGTTCGCTATAGCTGGCTGAGCTGGCTGAGATTGCCAAGGATTTGGTGCAGATAGCCAGCTCTGTAATCAGCAAAGAAACCCCAGACCATGACACTGCCTACTCCAAGCCTGACAGGGGTAGCTCCATCTGCTCAATTCATGTGCTCATCCTCTGTGTGTCTTACAAATTTATATAGCTTATAGCAAATGATTGTGGTTTCAAGCAGGTGTACTCCAAATTTTAACTGGTGTTTTGTGCCGTCCATTTGATTTTCTGGATATCTTGATAAAACCCACACTCAAATCCAAAAGAATATGCAGTAGCTGTAGAATATACTCAACAAGTGTTTTTTTTATCTCATATTTAAGTCTTTTGCTCATATTTTCTTTTTATGTGGGAGTATTTAGAACTGTTCTATTTGCTGTTTAAAACATGTTATGGAACAAGAGACAGTTATAAATAAGGTTTAGGGGTGGCACAGTGGTGCAGTGGTTTGTGTTGTTGACTCACACCTCTAACATCAGGGTTCCGTGTGTGGACTCTGCATATACTCCCCGTGCTTCCATGGCTCCATGTGTATGGCGTTTGCATGTTCTTCCTGTGTCATCATGGGGCCAAACTGCATGTGTGAGTGAATGGTGTGTGAGTGTGCCCTGCTATGGGTTGGTGCCCCATCCTGGGTTGCTCTCTACCTTGCACCTATAGGCTCCAGACCCCCCAAGACCCAGAATAGGACAAGCAGTTACAGGAAATGAATGAAAAGAAGGTCTAACCATACTCTTCTTTTTGTTGTAAATGTTAGCTATGTCCTGCAAGTCAAAGTCGACTCCTGGCAGCTACATGTAGCCTATGAGGGCTGCATTTTCTGCAAGATTGTACAATAATGAATAATAAGTGAATCAATGTGTAAAGACACTAATGTGGTCCTCAGGGTATGGTGCTGGTGCTGGATACCCCAATGGAGCAGCTGGAGCAGCTAGAGCAGCCAAAGCAGGTAAAACGCATACTGTGGTTTGTCAGTCAGTTTAACAACTGGGGTTATCACTTCTCTCACAACTCTGTGAATGATATGAGCTTGGAAGATGAATAGATTGATTGATGTTAAATCCTTTGTATATCAGTTTATGACATTGAAAAAGATATAATTAGTGATTTTAAATTACTTGCAAGATAAAAATGAATTTGTTTTTGTTTTTATTGTAAATTAATTGTGTTGTGTTTTTTTTTCTCAAAATGAACCTTTGGTAACTTTTTTCAAGTAAAAACTTGTTTTGGAAACCATTTGGAAACTTGGCAGATTCAGATTCCTAAGCAGATTGTTGATTGATCGTAAAGCTTGAGTGTACAGAAACTGGATGTCTGGTCCTCAGGTAACCCTGCTGCTGCTGGATATCCTAATGGCGGCGGCATTAAGGCAGCCAGTGCAGGTGAAAATATACTCCTTTATCTAGAGCTGCTGGTCTCATTTTCATGTCTGAGTCATTTTGGACATTCGTAATGTTGTTTCATTTAAATTTCTCCTCAGGTTATGGTGCTGCAGTACCCCATGTACAGGGGACCAAACCCACAGGTAAAGCCTTTCACTGTTCCTTTACTGTAAAATCTGTGAAAGTCTGTGCATTTACAATCTGTGTCAGTCTGTTACATTATTTCTCATCTACTCATAAGAAGTAACTTATCACTGTGATTATCAGGGCTATTGTTTGCTTTGTTTGTATTTATTGTAAAAAAAAATGTTTTAGCTGATTAATATGTTATTATACCTTATCTGGAGTTTTTCTAAAAGTTTTGTAAATATCTACAGTTTAAGATTTTTTCCCATTCCTTTATGCATTGTTTACTTTACATTTTTTGAATATACTGCAGTGCCCTGATTGTGGAGCTAATTGCAGTACTGCTTCCATTTGTCTGTATTATTAAACTTCCATCTTTGTCCCCAGGCTCTGGTGCAGGTACTGGATACCCCAGTGTAGGAGGTGTTAAAGCAGCCAAGCCAGGTAGCTTTCACTAATGTGCCCTTTGTTCAGGTTGGGCACTTCTGATTAAACTTGCCTGGTTTTTCAGTAATATACAAGTGGGGAAAACCCTACTTCCAGGTGCAATGAATTTCATTTATAGAACATTATTATCTTATACCTATATGAATTCATTGTGTGCAGTTCATGGTAGACTTTGTATAACTTTTTCAAAACTAATTGTAAATCCAAACTTTGCAGATTACTGAATCTGTTTTAGTTTATTCATCCCTTTATTGACATGGATCATTAATATGTATTATTTGCACCTGAAGTTATTTAACTTGCAATGTAGCAATTTTTACTTGGTTTCTTTGATACAGATTAGCCTCAAATTGAATTTAGGGCTCATTCAACAGCAATGTCTCTTACCGGAAATTATGTTTCGTTACCTATTTACTCAAGATAATCCACAGATTTTGTAGTGAGCAGTTTAATCGAGGAACTATTTCTTTGTACTGAACTCCACACATCAATCGTATCATTGTGTAGAAGATACAAGCATGGTCACCCCGGTGATATCTTCTGCACAGTGATATGATTGGTGTGTGGAGTTCAGTAGAAGGAAATAGTTACTACATTAAACTGCTCACTACAAAGTCTGTGGATTATCATAAGTAACCAGGTCATGATTTCTGGTAAGAGACATTGCTGTTGAACTTTTCAAATGTACTTTTCTGGCGCTTTAATCACCACAGAAAGAATGTCATTGACTCCCAATATACTCAAGAGAGGCCCGAAACAAACAGCAGAACGACCCAGATGGATAGACAGCACTAAAGCCCCTCAAGAAAATATATATATGTATATATATTTCAGTTGTGGAGTGAACTGCCCCTCTAACAGTTATGAGTTAATTTATGAGTCATATCAATTCCAGCGTGGCAGATTAATAGCAATGCATATTTTAGGTATTAGCTGTTCAAACAGAAAGCAAAGGAGTAATAGAAATTTGTACTTTAGAAGATTAAAGATAATAGAAGATGAAGGTTGATGTAAACCAAGAAAATTTGTTTACTCTGTGATGATACAAAAGACTTGCTATTTTTTTTTCTCCATTTCATGTTCTGCAGGTAGTTTCATTTAAAAATCAATAATACACTGTAGGACACACTGGAGCCTGTTACTTTATATACACTGACATTCATTTCATCCTCAGGTTATGGTGCTGTAGCTGGTGTCCCCAGTGTACAGGGGGTAAAACCCACAGGTAATAGCCCACACTCAACGGTGTGTTTCAGTTATACTTGTACCCTGTTCTGTCTTATACTTGTACCCTGTTCGGGAGAGTAGATTGCTGTTTCTAACTTGCCCATAAATGTGAGCGTACACCTTGCAATGGACTGGCATCCCATCCAGCCCTAACACACAGGCAAAGCCCATTTACAATGCTAAGTGTCAGATTTAAGTGCATGAATTGAAAATGGCATGATTCTGTTTGTAACAGTGTTCTTTTGTTTCCATGGTCCAGAACATCACAGCGCATGTAGTAGTGGAACTTTGGCATGATCATTTGAAATTTCAGTACTTGTGGCTCAAAAATTGGAGATATACTTTGTAACTAAAGTAAAATTATTTCTATTAATTTAAATAATACTTTGATGCCCCTTTGTTAAGATTTTTGTTAAGATTTCTATGCTAATAGAATGTGAGTGACATGTCACTGCAGATGTAACCTGTATATGAACCCCTGTTGTCTGTAGGTTATGGTGCTGCTGCTGGATATCCCAATAAAGGAGGGCTCAAGGTGGCCAGACCAGGTACAAACACATTGCTGTCAATCTGGCGAGCAGGTGCTGGAAAGGCTAATTCAATGTATATTTTCATCAAAGTGAATCAGGACTACAGATGGCTGATGTGGCAGTAAAAGAGTTTGTAGAAAAATGTATATCTCCCGCAAAAGTGGAAGTATTAATAGCTTTGACCTGATAGTGCTGGAATGGAAAAGAGACAATGAATAAATCTAAAACCAATGGGCATTTTATTAATGAGCATTAAGAAGTTATGTACAACAATCATTACTCTATGTTCTATAGGTTATGGTGCTGTTGCTGGATATCCCAATATTGGAGCTAAAACAGCCAAGCCAGGTGGGATAACGAATGGTGAAGCAATCCTCAGTGTTTAACTGATTTTCAAGGACTGATGTGATTGGCCATTGGCACCCTTCCTTTGTTTCTTGAGTTGATATCAACTGCTATTGAATAAATTACTTGATTCAGATAAATCAAGTGTTAATGAATAATTTAACTGGGGGCAGCATGTGGCTCAGTGGGCTATGCCTCTGTGCCTGTGATCAGAAGGTTGGTGGTTTGAGCCTGCCCTTGCCATGTCTGCTGGTCCTCGAGCAAAGCCCTTAACTCCCAGCTCCCTGGGTGCTGCTATGGGTGGCTGCCCTTTACGGCCAGCTTGCTCTCACCTACAGAGAGCCAGTGGGGGGAGGTGTAATGAGAATTTCCCCACAAGGATCAATAGAGAATCTATCTATTATTATTATTATTAAAAGTGTGATGTCATAAAAAATGATACAGGTCCCTCATAAGAATGAAATGGTATAAAGTCTTCATTGCGTGTAATTTGTTTAATGTTATTTTAGCTTTCGCTTACCAGTGAACTTCATCGGATAGTTAACAAATATCAGCACATAATCATCAGGCAGCATTTGTTATTTTGTCAAAGGACATTTTGTGTCCTGTAATACAGAGAGAGTGTGCTTGAATAGTTGCATCACCATGTCTGTATCACCATAAATCATTACTTGTAACATGTGTTTTCTTAGAATCTAATATAATAATAAGAATAGAATGAACCAGTGGATGATGTTCCTATTCTGCATACTAGGATATGGGACGAAAGCTGGTGTACCCAATGGAGAGGTGCCTGAATCAGCAAATACAGGTAAGTCATCGATGTTTCATATGAAAATCTTATGAATATCTTAGTAGCTATTTGTCAGTTTATAATGGCGTATAACAGTTTACCTTTATGAAATTACTGGATTTAACCTTCTACTTGGTTTATGTTCAAATGAAAGACCACATCTACTTTATTGTTTTTGCAGAGCTTAAATATTCTTGTTCCCTCTATATTAGTTTACAGGAATCATTTTATATTCACTGTCTGTTTATTCCTCAGTATGTTGCCATTCATTTTTAGTTATTCAACATGTGTTTTTTTTTTTTTAGACCTGCCTCACTGGGATTGTTTGTCAGTTGACTGTTTTGTGGTTCCCAGGTTATCATGTTGGAGGTTTTGGGTCTAAAGGACGGGTCACTAAGGGCTTGGGAATGGGCATGCCCACTGGAAAGAGCTACAAAAATATGGCAATGTTGCCTCAGGTGCAGGGCACCAAGGGTCTGGTCTCTTCGGGTCTTCAAAGGCAAAGTACTAAAGGTGTGGCTCCTGCAATGCCTGAAGCCCAGAGCACTAAGGGCTTAGGAACGGGCATGCCCACTGGGAAGAGCTACAAAAATGTGGCCATCATGCCTCAGGAACAAGGCACTCAGGGTCTGGTCTCTTCAGGTCCTCAAGGACAAAGTACTAAAGGTATTGCTCCTGAAATGCCTAAAGCCCAGAGCACTAAGGGCTTAGGAACGGGCATGCCCACTGGGAAGAGCTACAAAAATGTGGCTATCATGCCTCCGGAACAGGACATGAAAGGTGTTATGGGTCCTGAAGCACAGAATATGATGGGTGTGACTTCTGAAGTGCCTGAAGTACAAGGCACTAAAGGCAGTGGAGCTGGTGTGGCTGCTGGAAAGGGAATGGCTGTGGTACCTGAGGATCAGGGTTCAAAAGGAGTGGCCCAGGAGGCTAGAAGGACTGGGCCAATATTACCAGAGGGACAAGTGACTACTATCGGTAAACCTCCACTCCTATTTTGTTATTTATTTGTTCTTTTCTTCTAACTTTTGTCCTAATCCATGTGTTAGTCCATGTGTCTTAATTTGTTGTCCCATTTGTTGTTATTTTATGATATTGTTGTTACTTAACATATTAGTCTTCATTGTACTTGTAATCTCCATATATACTTGTAGGTATAGATAAGGTTCACCTGTGAGAGAGTCAATTTGATTATCCACCCTTTAATACAGGAGTAATAAACATGCACCATAAGAAACTTATGTGAAACATCGGCCAGTTTGAACTTCACATTAGGGAAGTGTTACTCTTAAATGGTTACTACTTCTAATCATATAATTTCCACCAGTTGAATGGCATCATCGGTTGAGTAACATCTCTAAAAGTCTGTTGCTAGGTTTCTATTGTCTAAGTCAGTTTATTGCTAGATGCTTTCTCGGGAATTGTTGCCTTTGTACCTACGTTTAGAGAGCTAGCTGTATTCTCTAAACTTCAGTCAATAACATATGGTTTTAGCTTCGGTCCACTGGTGCCGTCTCCACTGCTGCAGATGTTTTAGTATGTAAGGTGATAACTCAAAAACCGTATGACGGAACTTTTTCAAACGCACAGGCTTTGTGTGAGTGTATTTGCCAGATTTTTTTCAACCTTTGCAGAGATGTTGGAAGGTTGAAGATCCTGAAATGATCAAATTTTGAGACAAACTGCATCAAAACTGAAGTAGCAACATAAAGTGATAGCAAAGAAAAGGTCAGCTCAGACATTTGATCTTGTCATCATGATAACTCAAAAATTATTTGCCCAATCATTTCCAAACTTTGCACATATGAGTGAAGATCTGGGCTGGTTCAAATTTTGTTACAAAGTGCGCAAAAATTGAAACAACAGTGCTTAGTGGCAGCAAAGACAAGGATGAGATGATTAGAGGCTTATCCTTGTGAATAGGATCAATCTCTCTGTTATTATTTACTCTACTTGAACTTGAAGGATCTTATTACCACTTCACAATAACATTTTATGGATGAAAATCTATAACTAAAAACACTTGGTCAGATTCAAATCACGTTGTAATTGGCAGCAAATTGGCAGCAATCACGTTGCAAAGGGCAGCAAAATTGGAACTGCAAACTAGAGGGCAGCCGAGAAATATAATTGGTAGTCATCATCTTGTGAATGCAGCCATCTGCCATCTAAAGTTATTCTATGGATCATTATGTAAGCTTCCCAAGAACACTGTGCAGGTCAGTAATACTAAAACTGTGCAGAGCAAGATCATTTTCTAAATATTCTATGAATGTTTGTTTTTTTTTATTTGTTGCCGTTTGGCAAATTTTATTGGTTGTAGTCCGGTAGCTGGTTGGCTGGAAATGTATCTTGGGGAACTTGGCAAAATTTATTGTGGGAGAATTTAATTGTGTCACAGTTTATTTCTTTTGGAGCTGTGAGGAGAGTGTGTAAGGTAGGCTTGTAATAATATTTTCTTTAGACTGCAGTATTTTCATTCAGCAAAATTTATCACACATAATGCTCCATGGTCACCGGATAAATAGCTTTACCATGCACTCGGACCCCAAGCTTCACTCTCAACTATGTTTAATTAAGCATTAAAAATGTGAGTTCAGCCGTCAGGCAAGAAAAAGTCACTTGTGTGCTAATATCTCTTGTTGTTTTGTGGGCAAGGAATTGGTATACTCTAAGTGAGAGAGCCAAGACTAAAAATATTTTAATTGTAAATACTGTTCTTGTGCATTTTTGCTAATCCAATGTATTTACTCTAAGTAAGAATATTCATTTTTGTTCAGTTTTTTATTGTGCAAAAGGAACATGGCAGTGTAGTCATGCAGTTAAGGGTCTTCGTAAACGTGAGGATTTGAGTTTGCACCTGTCATAAATCACACAATTTGAAAAATAAAATGCTACGCAAATTGAAAAATAAAAGTTTGTGTCAGGTTCAGCCAATATAAGATGAGATTTGACTCAAATTTTCAGATTGCAGTATCCTCCTCTGAGTAAGTTAAATCGTGGTGGACTTGGGGAGGTGAGGGAGTGGCCTCCCTTATTTTTAAAAATCAAAATTCGTGATTGATAGTTTGATAAACAAAGGTGTGCCTCTCTTGTTAGTCGAACAAACCAACCGAGTGAGGAAAAACTGAGATTCTGAAAAAGCTAATTGATATGTCTTAATTCCTGGGTTGACAGCAGTTGAGGTTATTATGATATTTTGGAATTTGTGGTGTTTTTGGGTTGCAATGTAATATAAAGCAAAAAAAGTAATGTAACCCTCATTTAAATAAAAAGGGAAAATCACAAAAAATGTAAATATGGGAGTGGTAACTAAAAACTACAAAGTGTAGTTTTTGACCATTAAAGTGCAGGAGAAGAAATTTGGGATGGAAGACATATTATACATTATTATGAAGATATGGGATCAGAAATATATGAAGTTTTAGATGACCATAACACCCAATTTCCACCATAGAATTAATTGAAGATGTATTTAAACAAGTGCTAGGTATAGCTGAATAACACCAAGTTTGATTGGGAGGCAGATTATGCATAATTACAGAGATTTTAGCAAATAAATTTACTATTGTATATTAAATATCGTACAACCCCAAGTATTCACACATTTCACTTCATCTTTTAGCTTTGTAGTCATATTTCATTTAACAAATAACCAAAGGGTAATCACCTAATAAGTGGGGAAAGATTCTGTAAATTGTCATATAAATGGAATGTGCAATAAATGAATGAGTATACTTTAACACACACACACATTAACCAATGCCAAATCTAGTTGGTTAATATTTTAGCCTGTGGTCAATTGCAGTGATAATTGTTAAAGGTGTCCTGAAAAAAGTCTTTAACTTTTTCAACCTGGATTTTTTACATTGCTATCATTAGCAGCAATGTCATTAACACTTGGAGTATGAATTGATTTTTTAAATTTACACAAGCTAACAGAGTTTGGCCAGTCTTGAAGATTTTTAGTGGTGTGAAACTTCAATTTTCTATGATGTTTTAATACTGTGATTGAAATCAGCAGATGCTGTAACTTCCAGATATAATGGAAAGGCAGAACAGTTTTATTTTGTCTCCTGTTTTATTGTGTGTGTTCTCCGTGTGCTTTTGAATTGTTTTGTTATTGTCCATGTAAATTATCTCTGCTTGTAAAGAAGCTCTCTGTGAACTGTGATTTATCAATAGAGGCCAAACCAGCAAACTTCAAATCCAGTATTTTTCTCTAGGAATCTGTATCGAAACAAGGGTCCTAATCACTTTTATAATTAACATTTTGGTAATTGAGTCATTTGTGCGTTTTTGTGTGGAATATTTTCTCATGCCCACAATTTACATTTTATTTTGTAGTTTACACATGGGGTACTTCCTACCCATTAGGGCAATTAATGTAAATATCTATAAAAGTACTTTCATATTTTGTGTCAGCAGCCTAGTATTCCAAATCCACACATATAGTTGAGTTATACTGAGCTTTGTCTGTTTAATGATGTAATAATAATTCATGATGATTCTTCATGTTTCTCCACAGCAGGGGCTTATGGTTCCAGCTGTAACACTGTTACTGGTATTTTAGATCATGGTTTAGTGTATTTGTACTTGTGTCAGTGTAGCTCTCTAAAGTGGTGGACTATTGTGTTCTCAAACTCCACAACCACTTTAAGGTTCTACTTAGTGTTGGGCGGTATACCGGTTCATACCGAAAACTGTTTTTTATTATTGTTATGATATGAATTTTTCTTATACCGCAATACCGGTTTAATAGCCTACACAACATTCAGAAAGTGGCGCAGCTGGAAACTGTTTAAGGGGGGACCTTTTTCACTGCTGCACCGCAAAAAATGTGCCGCGAAAGATCAAAAACGGAAGATATATCTGATGCTGGAGTTGAAAATAATGAGACACTGGGGTTGTCAAAAAAACGATTCTTAGATATTAACCGATATTAAAAATTAGTATCTGATTAGATACTCATTTTCACCATTATTGATACCAACAGTGTGGTTTTCGCCTCATTCGCCACACTTCACACAGCACCACTACAGCGCAGGCGCGCGTGCACGCACGCACACACACAGACTCGTGCAGGTCCTCCTCTCAATAGCCGCTGGACGCATTGGCGCTGGTTAATACACTCATACCGAGTTGGCCGAACATGGCATATGCTGCATGCAAAAGTGACGTTTGGAAGTATTTTGCAGACAAGCATGGAAAGGTTAAGGATGTCGATAAACCTCTATGCAAACAGTGCTACAAAGTTGTGGCGACGAAGTCAAGTAGCACGTTAAACTTCTTAAAGACCGACATCCTGGTCTTTATGAGAAATTTCATTTAATTTCATTCATGAAATTTCAGTAAAGCTCGCGTTCCAGCAACACTGAACTATTAAACACTTATCAAAAATGTTAACTTGGCCGGTGCACACCTTAACATTAGCTGTTTATGTATAAGCAGTTAGCCAACAAACACGTTAGCCTTCTGTTATCATTAAGGTAGCGAATAGGTGCAACGGCTAATAATAAAATAATATAGTTAATGTGGGAACGATGCAAAAATGTAAAACAAAAACGTGTCCTGTAAAATGTGGTAAACGGCCAGTCATACTTTAAAAATAATGCCGTCGTATACCGAGAAACTTTGAAAAATACCCTAAATTTTTGGTCATACCGTCCAGCTCTGCTTCTATTCTTGGGGAACTGGACGCATTGCTGTAGATGGATTACTGCAGTGCTACAGTGCCACAAGAATGATAATTTAAAATTGGTAGTAGCACTAATAATGTGTCATGTTAGCACTTAATCCCCAGAATGCTTGATCTCCACATGAAGGGGGTTGTGGGAGTCAGACCAAGTGAAGCTTTTATTTGAACTGGTGCTCCATGTCATGGTTGATTCGTCTGTCTCGGGCACATTTGTATTCCTAGACAGTTTTGGTGTCTGAACCAGCTAATTTCTTTTTTGTCATTCTGTCTCTCTTAAAAATGTACAGGCTGTTGTTTCGTTTGTGTTACTTGGTGTGTGTTAATCTGTGTTTCACTGACCCTTCGTTTAATTTGTTTTTTGTGTTGAGTGATGATGAAGATGCTGGCACCATTTCTGCATCCAAGACAATGACTCTGTTCATAATCAGGTTGCCAATCTTGAATAGAGCATACTTGCAAAAGAAACATGAAATTCACTCTGTGTTGTACTGATTGTGTTCACTGCAGGATACGGTCCTGGAACAGGGAGCTACCTTGGCATAGCACTTGGCAATGGTTATGGAGCAGGTAATGATGATAGCCTGTTGACTAAACAGCCACATACAGCAGTGAATGCTGTTGTAGTCATCATTCTGATTGCCCTCAGTTTGTGTCATATTTGTAAAATAGCCATTGAATGTGATGTACAGAAAAGAGAGGTTATCAGTGTTATTATATCATAATTACAGAAACTCACCTTCAGTTAATTGAAGTTCAAGAGCTATTGAAGCTTTTTAAGTCAATATTTAATAAATTCAGTGTTCTTTTTATTGGGGTACTTCCTACCCATAGGGGCAATGAATGTAACTATTCAAACTTATAATATAGCCAGTCCGTCTTGTAATTATGGTTCCTATAGACATTTTTGTTATACTTTTTATGCTTCTGTTCATTTCCCTCCATAGTTACATAAAAGCTAATAATAGAAGAATAGTGGAGAAGCTTTTAATTCACTTAACTTCTATCAGTGCTGCTCAATAAAATACTTGGATATGAATTCTTTTTGAAATACCTGCATCTCACTAACAATAATCTGTTTGCTTGCACTCTATAATCAAGAACTCAAACATACTAGAGTGCAGCCAACAGAAAGGTCCCATTAGAATAAAGGTTCAGCAATGAATTCTGCCTTATCTCTGTTGTGTAGCTCTTGCTCAAGGTGGATTTCCCCAAACGTGCCACCATACCAGAATCAACTCTCAAAATGAAACCGTCACAGGGAACACATACACTTACACCACTTGACCTAACTGCATGCTGCATGCGTTTATGGAAGAAGTCCCACATACAGTACATAAATTCCATGCACACAGCATAGCAATGAAAATCATACCCCCAAACCCAGAGGTGTCACCATTTCACCCTCTGTTATCATTCTTATTACATGTAGGCAAACTGACAGCTCACTTCAGGGTGATCTCCAGCATTTAAGTCCAGCTATTCAGATCTACATAAACCATGTCCATGACCAATCCTCTGTATAATGTGCCCCATTCTCCCTTCTGTGATTCTCTGACATCCCTCCAGGTGCCATTGCAGGTTATGGAAAAGGACAAG
The DNA here is from genome assembly GCA_026781065.1 of Mormyrops boulengeri. Classification (NCBI taxonomy): domain Eukaryota; kingdom Metazoa; phylum Chordata; class Actinopteri; order Osteoglossiformes; family Mormyridae; genus Mormyrops; species Mormyrops boulengeri. The sequence continues at coordinate 31,815,089 of JAODLD010000101.1, read as the reverse complement.
GTGCCTACCTTGGCATGGGTCTAGGTACTGGCCATGGGAATGGTGAGCACCCGACACCTTTCAGTTAATGTAAAAGATCTAAGTGGGAATGGTGAGTGCCCACATCTTCTAGTTAATTTAAAAGATCTATATGGGAATTTCACCGGCATTGCAAAGTATAGACATCTGCGTATAGTAGGTCAGCAGCAACTAATTGAATCTGAGCTATTAACTACACTATGATACATTAATATTGGGAAATTTACTTTTATATTAATAGAAAATGTACAAAATAGTTGTTCTATGTTGCAGGATTTTTTATTTGCAAAAACCAAAATATTCCTTTTTATTTCTTTTTGTTTAAGGTCAAGCTGACTTAGGAAGTAAAGCAAAATCTGCAGGTATTTCAGCATTACTATGTGTGCCTGTGTATTTTTGTTAAAAGGTTAATGTGAAATGATTTAATAATCAAATAGACATATAATACAATAATACACTGATATCTAATATAAGGACAGGAAGTCGGTGCTGTTTAATGACTTTAAAGATTGTGTAATCAGAGAGAGGCTGATTTAGGTACAGTATGGAATACCCGTTTCCTTCTTATCGCAGAATAAAATGATCACTTTCTCTTGCCCACAGGCTATGGTGATGGTGTCAGCAATGGTATGAGAAAGCATTTGATTATCACTATTAAATCAATCAATCAAATATGTTTTGACTTGGTCTATTGATAACTCTGATTCCAAAGTGTAATGTTTTTCCAGGATATCCTAGTGTGCCCACTGACCTTGCGGCACTGGGGGCTAAAGCTGGAAAAGGAGCAGGTAACTGAATAATACAATGTGTTGTTCCAGACTGAATTCTATGGAAGTAAATCTATGTCATCACAATTTGAATTTTATATGCCACTGAAATTCTAACATTGAATATTTATGCATTGGAAATATGCATTGGAAATTCGATGGTCCAAATTCACATGCAAAAATACGAGGTTAAAAATACAAAGACAACATTTCAAAGGTGCTCCAATGCGATGGTCCGAATTTACATGCAAAAATACGAGGTTAAAAATACGAGTTATACATCCGGGATACCAAGGCTAAGCAATCGAATCTGTGGGTGCGTTCGACGTCATGCAGCCACTTACAGCTTACAGGTCTGTCTGCAGCTGACGTGACATGGAGCGAGATCTGCCAGCGGCTGCAGGGGTGGAGTATAAAGTGACTGCAGCTAAGTTGACAACTTGTACTCCTCGTAGTGTGCATGACCTGACTTCAATGGCAGCGCTGCCAGAAGGGTGTAGATAAATCTATACAAATATCACCTGCATGCACGTTACTTCTTTTACAATAACCAACTCCTGATCCAAACTGTTAGCAGTGGAAAAAAATAAACTATTGTGTATAGTGGCCCTGTGTAAAAAGATAGCTGCCAGGAAAAAGATCAAATACATGTATTTCAAGGAATCAAAGTTTTTATTGTCATGTACTGAGTACAATGCAATTCTTACTTGAATGCCTTCTTCACAGACTGGACAATTAAGCGCAACATTACAGTAACTAACAATAAATAAATCACTAACTTACGTGTACTATTAGAGCATTTATGTCATTTATTTAAACTTTATTTTACCTGGTAAATTTACTGAAAACCAGTTCTCACTGCTTTACGTGATATTTGGGAGAAATAGCAAATAACGCCTCGGAACTTCCTGGGATACAACCGTCGGGACCTGAATTGGAGCAACTTTGAAATGCTGTCTTTGTATTTTTAACCTCGTATTTTTGCATGTGAATTCGGACCATCGAATTTCCAATGCATAAATATTCAATGTTAGAATTTCAGTGGCATATAAAATTCAAATTGTGATGACATAGATTTACTAACATAGAATTCTGAAAAGTAATTACAATACATAACAATGATGGTGATAATTACAATTTCAGTGCATGATAGTAATGTTGTGATGTAAATGCTGCAGGGACAGGTTATCCTAGTCTGCCAGTTGACCTCAGTGTCCTGGGGGCCAAAGCAGACAAGAGAGCAGGTAATTCAGTCTAATTATAAATGATATAATGTGCTTTATTCTGCACTGTCTGCAAATTGCTTTTGTGATCTGTGGTTTATACTGTGCCAGGTGCAAGCCTAGATAACATAAATAAATGTGGGCGTTATGTGTAAAGAGAATTTAGTGTATGATTTGTGTTTTCCGGTGTCATGCAGGTCTGGGGAGCAGTGCCTATAATGGCCAGAGTCTGGGAGCTAGTTTTCTTGCAGGAGAGGGCAGGTCCACCAGTTATGGTGAGAGAGGACCTGAAACTGCAAGAGAGAGAACAAAAGAAAGACAATGAATAGGAAATGAATCTTCTGAATCCATTACGCTTACCAGGATTAACTTTTGAATATCGTTCATATCTTTGCATGTCTTAGTCTTTCACTCATTCTTGCTTACCAAGGATTCGGTCTTGTCTCCAGGCCCTGTTCCCTCATGCAGTGTTATGTCTGTACCTCCAGAGGGCACTGCTAACAGCGCTGCTGCAGCTGCAACTCCTGCCCAGTTACCCTATGGGGGTCAGCCGGTGGTTTCGGCTGGGTTGGGACCTGAGGGCAAGGCGGGTGCTTACGGGGCAGGGCAGCTGCCCTACGCAGGGAAACCCATCCAGCCAGCGGGGATTGGAGCTGAGGCAGGACTGGCTGAATATGGTAAGAGAGAGGAGAGTCTTTAACTGAGGTGGTATGATGGGATGATAAAGGTTCCTATGAGCCTGACCAGGATAAGCAGTTAGAAGGTGGATGGATGGTACAGTTGCCTAGCCAAGTCATTATCTGTATCTGTGTCTGTGTCAGACAGAAGGCTGGAAGTGGGTGTGGTATATACTGGAAGTGTCATATCTTCTAACCAAATATTCACTGCCAATTTAATTGTTTTGCATTAACTAAATTAAGTTTTATGAACTGTCTGAACCAACCCCACCCCCTTAACCGGGGGACATTGATCAATCAATAACTGAAAAAAAAAATTTATAATAAAAACATTCTGTATGACATTGGACATAGAAACTGTATACCATAAAGATATATAGGAAAAAATCCTTTAGTTGAAGGGAATAATTATAAATTCCAATGATACAGCATTCACGTTTGTTGATGTTAATATTACTGCAGTTTAGTGCTGTCCCAAACGATTATTCTTTAAATGATTAATCTAGCGATTTTTTTTGATTATTCGACTAATCTAACAACTAATTTTTTGATTGATCTGATGATAAATTTATTGATAAACAACTATTTTCAAGCTAGACATTTAATACAACAATTCACCCCTCCCCCACACACACATATATGAAATTCTCATTAACATTTCAATTTATTAAAACATTTCTTAAACATTAGAGCATTATTAACAAAAAAGGCAAATCTTAATTCAATAGGATGTCTATGTTAGACTGAAGTTAATAATCACTGTGATAGTACTTAATTATTTCAGTATATCAATTTGACTTTAATGTTGGAATAGATGCAAAAACATGGAATAATTTCATAACTAGAGAAACATGTTTTTAACAAACACTAGCAAACGTAGCTTATAGTTAAGCTTACTTCAGTGAGCAAGGAACGATTTAGGCTACAGTGTGTGAGAGTAGTTGTAAATGATAATTTGTCTCACTCTTACATGACAGGACAAGTAAACAGAAAATATAAAACGGCTGAAACAGCATCATTAACGTCAGGTACAGTAGAGGTGCAGAAAAGGTGTCGTGACTAGGCCTGTCACGATAACAAATTTTGCTGGATGATAAATTGTCCCAGGAATTATTGCGATAAACAATAATATTGTCGTTGTGAGACCATTTTCAACTGATGTAATGATAATGGCATATTAATGCAAGTACACCCTTTCAACGATCAATAAACTTTAATTTCTAAAGAACATTTAACACTGGGACTGGAAGACATTTTTAATATCCAAAATAAATAAACAAAACAACCAAAAACAGTAAATAAAATGGACTCTCAGTCTCTGCTAGCAAAAATGCACTTGAATAAAAACCAAACACAACAAAAACAGGGCTCTTTGCACATAAAGCAGTGATGTCATATCCGCCAGCGCGACTATATGGCTCGCTTGCTTCTGGTTTGAGTAACTATGAGCGCAAGAAAGGATAAACTTGTGTTTCAGAAGCTAAAAAAACAATAGTAATAATTTCCTAAGTGCACCACGTCCTCAAAATACAATCGAGTTTTAACTTTCCACGCACACCTCTGGGAAATTCGGCAAATCCAACATATTTATACTCACATTTCATATAATTTATTGCCACATTTTACTTTATTGCTTATAGTGAACACGTCTGCCTGGGCGAAATTGATAATTATAATCGGATGATCATCATAACCGATTTTTTCTTCATCATGTCTCAGTCTAACTGACACGTGTATATTTCTTACATGAATAATAGGTAATAAAACGGATAGCGTCACTAATTTTGATTGCAAAATGTAGTACAACCGTTTCAAACGCTTTTCAAATTACAGTACTGTACAAATTAAATTACTGAACTGAGTATAATTAAAACACACTATATAATACAGTATAATACTGTACCTAAATATTCAAATTTATTTATACAGCGTATTTTCACAACATTGTCTGAAAGTGTTCGCTGCAGCATCTCCGTGGCTCGTTTTATGGCGGTTTATCATAAGCTTTGATGAGTCTATATAACACAAATCTGAATATTGAACAGCTTTAATTAGAACTCTGACAAATTACCAGTGCTGCCATACTTTTACACTATGATGTTTGTCGTGCTTCTTCATGGATCTGAAGCAGCAACCTCTCCTGTTCCCGTGTTTCTGTTTGACACTAAGAATAACAAACACAGATTAACACAATGTGTACTTAAGCACATATAGAACATACTAAGTTAAACATTCTCCACTAGAATAACTGGAGATGTTCATAGTTACTTCATTCCCACATGCATACACTATCACTGTCCGGGAGTAACGTCTATTAGCGTAAGCTATAGCTAACACCAGCCACAAAGTTGAACGAATAAGACTCCCCTTCGTATCCGTGGATGTAAGACAAGGCAAACATCTTAAAGCCGTTCTCTAATTTACTCGTTGGTACTTTGGAGAAGGATTTACAAAAGCGATGTACGTCGTTGATCATAAGTTTGGGCAAGTCCTGTAAACGGCATGTATAAACCAATGCCATTTTTCAGATATCGGAAATGAGCGAGCCGCATTTCCATGAACGCGGAAGCTGACGTGCAAAGAGCCCACTGACACGAGAGTTCACACCTCATTACTAGTGATGTGTCGTTTGCGAACGAGATGGCTCTTCGAGCCGACTCGTTTTAGTGAATGATGGGAGCCGGCTCCTGTTTAAGAGCCGTTTTATTAATTTTTATAGAATTGTCCGGGTTTTTGAGCTGCCTAAACATTAAGGACGACAGTGGCCGGAACACATTGTCTTCCGAAAAAGCCCGCTCATGAGACGGCGTCTTATTTTTAACAAGCTCAAATCAGGTCACGCTAATCAGCATCAGGTTAAAAGAAGAGAGGGCGGGT
>JAODLD010000101.1:31782636-31796833 GCA_026781065.1 Mormyrops boulengeri | reverse complement strand
CCCTACGTTGAACCCTTTCCAAGGCAGCAATGTCCTTTTTAAGGTATGGTGACCAAACCTGCACACAATATTCTAGGCTTTTGACTTTTGACTTTTAAAAATTTTTTTTCTTTGTTTAGGTGGAAAGGAAAACAAATATGGATTGAATAGGTTTTTCAGCAATGGATACCAAGGTAAGAAAACTGAGTCACCCACTTACTGGACTAATTTGTGACTACAGTGTGTAATCATATTTAATACGTGTCTGGTATATGTCTGTAGTTCTGTTTTGTCATTTAAACTCTCTGGTAGATGTCAGTAGTTCAGTTTAGTCACATTCAAGTCAATTAATGTTTACATAGCGCCTTTCACAACGGAGTTACCTTAAAGTGCTTTACAAGGACATTACAGCTTCATTTAGACAGAATAATACAAAAACAGGGAAAATGGAGGACAAAGCAATGAACGAAAAAAAAAGCCAGCTGACAACATAGAGGGACATAAAACTCCCAAGTAGATAATGTAATCATATAAACATTCTGATAGATGTCAGTAGGTCAGTTTAATCATATAAACTCTCTGGGAGATGTCAGTAGTCCCGTTTGCTGTTCATTGGATGATGTCTTTACGTAGGGTTTAAACTATATTACTAATCTGTCCAAATGATATTCATCCCTTTCTCCTTTTATCTTCCTCTTCAGGTTAATTCTGCTGGCCCCAGGAAGCAGTTTTGTGTTTCTTCTGTTATCAATGTCTGTGTGTGTTTGTTTAATAGTTGCATATGATGGTTTTGTTTTCTCTTAACCACCTGTGTCATTGGTGTTACCACTGATTCCATCTCTCTCTGCTCTTCCTGCCTATCACTGGGAATGTATGTGTTTCTCTTTCACGTTATCGTCACCGCTGCAGCTCAGTAAGGACGCGGCTCCCTTCATATCTTTCCGGTGCACAGAAACTCCCGATTCATCTGCTGTAAATTGTCAAGCTTCTTGTCTCCCCCAGTCTTTTGTTGTACATGTAATAAAGTGATTACCTGAGCTGCAGAATGAGATTTCAGTAGGTGCTTAATTAACAAGGCAGATGTGAACCTGCACTCGCAAGACTTTTCGGGATTCGAATGTCATTCCCCTTACTTTCGTGTAATGGAGAATTTTGGATGGTAAATCTTCTGGAAGCCATTAAATAAACAGAAAACCTACAGTATTTATTCTTAGTTGTTCTATGTTATTAAAGTTGATGGTTACTTGTACTCAACAAATTGCTCTTCTCACCAAGAAAGGTGTACACAGTTGGCTATCCATATCGTATCGTATCAAATCAAATCAAATCAAGTGGATCCAGGACCACCCACGGATATCACAATCCATGGATGCTCCAGTCCCTTATATGAAATGCCATAGTATTTGCATATGACCTACGCACATCCTCACATATATGGCAGATCATCTCTAGATTACTTATAATTTTTAATACAAAATAAATGCAATGCAAATAGATGTTATACTGTATTATTTAGTGAATAATGACAAACGTACACTCTGTGTACGTTTTTCTCGATTGCTTTGGCACATTTCATGAAACACGCTTAAAATTCTCACAACTATAAGTGCAGTAAAGTTAAGCTGCAAAAAGGTTATAACACGCAAAACAATTAACTCGTGTCTCAATAGCAAATAATTCTACCACTGAGTGTGAAGCTGTTTTCGTTGTCCCGGAATATACTATGGAGTGCTCAGATTCTGAATTTAGTGGCTTGTTGCTGTAACTGAACAGAGCAGATTGTCTTGATTTTCACAACAGTTCAGGGGTATCAGTATGATGACACAGCAGGCCTGCACATAGCAGAACACTTAGCATTTGTAACATGCTGTGAGTGCTATTGAGCGATATTGGATTGTGTACCCCACTCACTTTTATTCTGGCCCACCTGCATTTCATTTCTGGCTGTGCCCCTGGGCCTCAATGGACCTATTGTCAGTTAACAAATCTGTCTCTAACAACATGGAATGTAAGCTCACTGGTGAGAATTGAGTCTGACCTAGTGCAGGAGGTATACAGATACCATCTAGGTATAGTTGGGCTCACCTTACTGCATGGCTTGGGCTCTGGTACCAAACTCCTGGAGAGGGGCTGGACTCTATTTCACTCTGGAGTTATCCTTAGTGAGAGGCATCAGCAGGGGTGAGTCTACTCATAGCCCCCCTGTTCGGCACCAATAAATTGGAATTAATCCTGGTGAATGAGAGAGTCTCCTCCCTTCAACTTCAACTCAGGGGATGGGCTCTAACCATTGTCTTTGCTTATGCAATGAACACCAGTTCAGAGTATCTGATTTAGGAGACCTTGGATGGGGTGCTGGAAGGCGCTCCCTCTGGGGACTAGGGTTGGGAACCAAAAGTAGGTTCCAACAAATAAGAAAACACCCGATACGGGGTAGCCAATTTTTTAACATTTTTTTAATTTCGGTTTTGCTTATTGGTTCCTAAACCATACATATCTGTAAAGACCTGTGTGGCTATATGCGAAGACCTGTTTTAGGTGAATCCAATAGTGTGAAAGATAGATAGTGAATGGTCAAAATAAACAACCTTCTTCAAGAACAGAAAGTACATACAGTAGTACCGTAAAATTGCTGAAATGACAAAAAAAGATTATGTGTCTTTCCTTCTGTTTACTAGATACAGTTTACTTATCTCAGTTTAGTTTCAGGAAGGCACTTCTCTCCAAGATGACCCATGTACAGGTGTGTGTGTGTGCGTGTGTGTGTGTGTGTGTGTGTGCACGCTGAACACTAAAAACAGTTCCTAACCAAACTGAACTTTTTACCCCTTTTTAAATTCTTCCCTTGGGTTTCACCTCACTTCATGCCTTGCGTTCTCATTGGCTGTGGCTCATTGCTGCACTCATTTCCAGTACCTTTCACACTGGATTTAGCGTCACCAACAGACCCATATATTTTGCCTGCCTGATATCTGATGGGAATCTGCGACACATCCGTTGGGTCGCATTGCGAGCAGTTCACACATAGTAATCAAGTGCCGATTTACCAGCACCGATCGGACACTGATTTGCCTCTGATGTGGGGCTTTTGTTGGCAGTTTCCAAAAACTTTTGGTGAATGGAAAATTGGGACTAAAATCGTGTAGTGTGATCTTAGCATTAGTTATACTAGAAGCTGGCTTTTGTGCAGACATGCACCAAGCAGGAAAAACAAATCATCCAATGAGAAAGATGCATGGAGACAGTGAGAACTGGTACGTGCTCTTGCAGATTTATGTGTATGTAAATGATTGGATAAAAAGAATAACAACCAATATTTGGAAATGACTCAGACTGTCTGCTCAAACAGTGCTAGGAATTTCGTGTCTTTACTTGGCAGAGCATAATGGAGAGATTTTCTTCTTCTTTCTAATTTTCTTCATCAAACATTTTTTCATTTTAGCCATGAAATATAAGATCGTCAAAATTTATCATTAAAATTTTCAATTACAAAATTATGTTTTTTACCTTTATGGAATTGAAATGGGAAATTAATAAGAACCAGAATCGATAAGAATAAAAGGAATTGTAATCAATAACAATCACACAATACCCAACCCTACTCCAGGGACTCCATTGTTCTACTGGGAGACATTTATGCTCATGTGGGTAATAGCAGTGAAACTTGGAAGGGTGTGATTATGAGGAACAGCCTGTCCAATCTAAACCTGAACGGTGCTCTCTTATTGGACTTTTGTGTTAACCACAGTTTGTCCATAATAAAAATAATTTTCAAACATAATGGAGTTCAGAAGTGCCCTTAATACCAGAGTACCCTAGGCCACAATTTGATGATTGGTTTTGTAATTATATCGTCGGATCTGTGGTTGCATATTTTGGACACTCAGGTGAAAAGTGGAGCTGAGCTGTCAACTGATTTCCATCTGGTGGTGAGTTGGATTCAATGGTAAGAGTGAATGCTGGATAGACCTGGTACACTCAAATGCATAGTGAAGGTGTGTTGGGAGCATCTGACAGAGGCCCCTGTCTGGGAGATCACTCACACCTCTGGTACCTGTGGCTGTTAGGTTGCTACTGGATGTCGCGGTGGCAATTCTTGAACCTGGTGATAGACATCAGCCATAAAGGGAGCGTTCAGGCTGAAGAAGGAGGTCTTCTGAGCTTGGTTAGCTAGTGGATCTCCTGAAGCTAGGTACCACCAGGCCAAGTAGAATGCAACTTTAGCAGCTGCTGAAGAAAAGACTTGAATATGGGATTTAGTTTGGTGAAGCCATGGAAAATTAATTTTGGTTCGCCTTGAAAACATTTTGGCAAACCATCAGGTGAGGGTAAAGCATGGCCTTACCCATGCTGTTTACGGCAGGGATGGAGTGCTGTTGACCTCAAATGGGGATATTGTCAGGTGCTGGAAGGAGTACTTTGAGGACCTCCTGAATGTCACAGACACACCTTCCTTGGAGGAAGTAGAGCTGGACGACCTCAGAGGAGGACTTACCTATCACTAGGGCTGAGCTCCCGAAATACTAAAAACACCCATTGGTGGTATAAGGCTCCGGGGGTGGATGAGATTCACCCTGAGTTCTTGAAAGTTCTTGATGCTGTTGGGCTGTCTTGATTGACATGCCTCTTCAGCATTCTTCAGGTTGGGCACAGTGCCCTTGGATTGGCAGACTGAGGTGGAGGTACCAGTCTTTCAGGAAGGGGCTTGAAGGATGTGTTCCAGCTTCAGAAGGATCACACTCCTCAGCCTCCCTGGGAAGGTCTATGCTCGGGTACTGGAGAGGAGGGTCCATCTGTTGGTCAAAACCCAGATCCAGGAAGAACAATGATTCCGCCCTGGTCATGTTCCAGCGTGGAGGATGGGGTCCCCTTCCGAGTCTAGGTTCCTCTCAAGGTTTCTTCCTGCTAGAGTTTTTCCTTGCCACTGTCGCCTCAGGCTTGCTTGGTGGGGGTTCGGGCCGGTCATATGTAAAGTGCTTTGTGACAAAGACTTTTGTTAAAAACGCTATATAAAAAATTGAATTGAATTGAATTGGAAAAGGCATACAATCGTGTCCCTTGGGGGGTCCTATGGGGGTGCTCCAGGAGTGTGGGGTAAAGGGTCCATTGTTATGGACTATTAAATCCCTGTATAAATGGAGTGAGAGTTTTGTTTGCTTTGCCAGCAGTAAGTCCAACTCATTCCCGGTGGGTGTTGGACTCCGTCAGGGCTACTCTTTATCATCAGTTCTGTTCATAACTTTTATTGACAAAATTTCTAGGCATTGCCAAGGGGTGGACAGGGTCCAGTTTGGTGACCTCATGACCGCGTGGATAGATGGATTTTATATGTAGCAGAATTATAAACGAGGAACACAGCCTGCATTCATATAAAATCATATTAAAACACAAAATTCACATTAACCGCCAAAGTAGCAAAGGTCTATCATTGGTTCCTTCATCCCCAAATGGTAAATCAAAAATAGATGCTCTGGTGTACCGGATAGCTCAGCTCCCTAGATAAACACAGGCAATGTGTTTGTGTTCCTATTTAAATAAAAAAAAAGTTTTAAAAATAAAACGAGCAGCATAATAATAGGAAGAACAGAAAAAATATTAAAGCAGCACATTTATTCAAGAATAATATAAGAACAGCTTTGTTACAAATACAGTCCCGCTAAAAATTGGCAATTAACACATTTCCTTTATCATAAATAGTATAATTTTGTTGTGTTGCCAGTACAACTTAAACTTAAAACTTAAACAAGAAAGGCTATCAGTATGTGTTTTAACAAGTGACTGGAACATGTAAATAAAACAATAATCTACCAATTGTGTTGGTGCAAAATAATGTTTATAGACTGTGCATGAGGCATTTCCACATTCCCCCAGCAGAGGTACAGCAGGTATGCCAGTGATTAGGAAGGTCCTGACCTGGCCTACCCCGCCAGAGTGCCCTCCTGCTGATCGCTGGTAGCAACACTGTTCGTTCTGACAGTATGATGTAGTTTGATGCAGTTTTAGTTCTAGTCTTTTGACAAAGATGCAATACAGTTTAGTCATATTTTAGTCATTTGTTTTTTTTTGGTTCTAGTCAATGAACATATGATATTTAGGCAACTACATGTACAGTATATGCAGTTAATGAAACTGACAGCTTTTTATTAAATTGACCTTCCCCTTGCGGGGTCCAAAAAATGTCAGGTCTCCACAATGTCAAAATAACAAGTTTTTATCATATAGTGGTTAAAATTTAATCCCCGAAATGTGATATATACGTGACCCACAAACACATAGACATACTTGGGCTACCTCTGTCCACTCTTGATTCCTGAAGGAAACATGCACATGCTTGAACCACCTTAGATCAACATTATCCAATCATCAGCAACTACAGTCAAGATTAACTAAAGATACTACTTCTGATTGGATCAATTTTCAATTCTCTTGTTGACATTTTCATCTTGTTTTTATTTGCTGATGAAAGTACATTTAGTCATAGTTTTTGTCATCATGTGTTTTCTTATCCAGTGGAATCAAGTGGAATGTGCATCTTTAATGAAATTTGAGCACATTCCACCCAAGCTGGAAAATCTTTTTCTTTTTCGGATTCTACTTTTTATTTGCATTATCAAACCAACAAAAACAGACACATACGTCACAAAAACTGCACACAAAAACAAAGGAGGAAAAAAACCAAAAAGGGCCGGCAGATCAAATAATAAACATAAACCTTTCCAAGGGCATTATACTACCGACCCAGAGTATTATTAATTGACAAGTAGAGTCTCATCCATGCACTGATTGAGGATAAGAAAGCCTTGTTCAGTCTAGCTGTAGTCTCTTCTAAAGTTGCAATGTTGAGCAAAGATACAATCGAGTAACTCTTCAAATTAGTGTCTGCTTTGAACCACAGTCAAAGGATTGCTTTTTTGGCAGGAGTGAAACCAGCAAATAACAAACGCTTTTCATGTAAAGCAAGCACAATTGCAGAACTATCATTCAGTAAACAGAAACAAGGGTCCAACACTAGAGCAACATCAAGGAACTTAGACAGCATATGAAGAACATACTTCCAAAATACATACTGTATACTGTATGATGGGACACTCCCAAAACATGTGAAGGAAAGTGCCTGTGGCAGTTTGGCAAAGAGTACAATGTAGGCTCTGAGAGAGATTCATTTTGAAGCGTATGTAAGGTGTTGTGTAAGCTTTATGAATCATCTTATAATGGATTAATTGATGTGCTAAACATTTTGATGTTAATGGCAAATTTGACCAAATGTCATCCCAGTCAGGTTGGGCACCCACCAATCTCAAGTCCTTGTGCCATACCGACATAATAGACAGCGGTTTCATGGAGCCTGTCATCAAGCACTTGTACAATTTCGTGACTAGGCCTCTGGAGCTGCCACTGGGGTTGACATGGGCAGACAGGGGTTGTGAATGCCAGGGTACTCCATAAGCCTGCATTGCTGATCTCAACTGAAGATAAAGAAAGTAGGAGGTACCAGGAAGTGAATACTGAAGCTGAAGGTCTTGGAATGTCCATGGAGTGCCATTATCGCATATGTTGCTAAGAACACGGATGCCTTTGGATAGCCAGATGGGAGAAGCGAATGGTCATCCACCTGGAATTAAGCAGGGGTTGTTCCATAACGGGGAAGATAAAGTGAATTTGAATGGCCCGCCCAGTATCTTTTCAGCATTATGTCAGGCTCTCAATGTAGTAGAGAGGATAGAACCATATCTTAACATTTTTCTTCGTCCTGTTTTTATAAAAGGTATGTCCGTAAGTTGATACGGGTATACCAAGCCAGCTTCTATTGATCGCCACGAGACCTGCAAGGCTTAGTCCATCCAAACCCATATAGACCGGATCTGAAAAGCGAGAAAGTAAAATTTTAAATTAAGGATGGCTAACCCATCCTTCTCTTTGGATTGCTGTAAAGTAGATAGATGGATCCTAGATTTGCCAGTCCAAATGAATTTAGAAAATTATTAATGTACATACTCAAAGAATTTGGCAGGTGTGGGGCAGCAGTAAAGAACTTTAATCATCCCAATAAATGTTGTTTGTTTATTAGTTTATTTAACAGGGGCCGTGTACAGAACAAATCCTGTACCAGAGATAGCTATATAGCTAATTTACATCTGTGGTCCCTGGGTGGCCAAAACCGTAGTGTTCCAGAAGTCATCATGGGTATTCCCATTCAAAACGATCAAACACTTCAAGGGAGAACACTGCAGAGGAATCGTGAGAGGCATCAGCTAGGTTGATTATATGTAATAACCTCCTTAAACTATCTGAGGCCGTCCGGCCTTTGATGAAACCTGTCTGGTTGTGATGAACAAGTTTGGTGATAAAAGGTCCTATCTTTGCAACCAGTGATTTGGCAAATATTTTTACATCCGCACAAATTAAAGAAATGGGTCTAAAACTGGAATAATCCAAGTGGTCTTTGTTCTTTTTTTAACAGTAGTGAGATAATGGTTGTTTTCTGATCCCTGTGGAAGGATCCCTCTTTAATAGCAAAATTAATGGAATCAAGCATCAAAGGTCCAACAATTCCCCAAACTGCAAGATATAATTCTGGTGGAATTCTGTCTATACCTGGTGACTTTTGCATCTGAAGTGACTTTGCATTCAAGCTGGAAAATCTTGATGTAATATGAGTGATACATTCCAACTGAGAGATGCAAAGCTAAGTGTGCTCACCTGCCAGAAGAAGTTAGTGTGCTATGAAATACTAAAAAAAGATCCACAAAGTATAAAACATGTGTGACGGGTGGCTGTCAGTAAAAACTGAAATTAACAGAATAAATAGAATACCAAAGGATCACATGCATGATTCTGTAGGTTCTGCTTAATGCCTAGTAGTTGCTATGCAAAATCTCAATTCTGACCCACATCAATGTTAGTTTTTTGGTCAACCCATTCATGCCAAAAATAATATAATAAATAATATTTTGCCTGAAAGGGATGATGAAGTAAACAGCTGAATGAATAAATCACAATTCAGTGTGAATTGGGTAAATGAAGAAGATCGGAATCAGAAGAACCAAAACAGCAGTGTGTGTAAACTAGATTTTAGTTTGGTTTGTAAGTAAGTAACAGGAAAGTGGTGCAGGTACAATGTAAGTTAGTGAGATTTGGCATAGAAACCTCAGGTTTCAAGAGGGTGAGAAATTGAATGAAACAAAAGAGGTAAATGCAAAAATACCTCTATGGAAATTGCAATAATATTTTTTAAATAACATAAAATTAAACTTGCATTTAACATAAACATACAGCCATTACTAAAATTACAAAAAAGGCTTACTTTTTTGTATAAACTGGGTGACATCTGTACACATGTCTAGAAGGTCATGAGTTTAAATCCTGTGGCTGCCAGAGTAATTGTATCACAGTTGGGCCTTTAAGCATGGTCCCAGCCCTACTCTCTCACCCATACGTTCACATAAAGCTAAATGTTTCTGCTTAATAAATGTAATACATAGGCCTACATGTGGTCATGCATGTATTAATGTTGTGAAACAGTTCAGGTCCAGAAAGTAAACATCCAGACCAAGATTTTGTTTCAAACAACCAGTTGAGTACTCTGTGACTGTGTACAAATGTGCTGGTTTAAATTCGCCCAGAATCACTCTGAAAAATAAACATGCCGAAGTGGGAAAGGTGCCTGTGCACTTGAGCCTTTTGCTTGAATGATTGAAAGTGCTCCCCTTTTCAGGTTCTGAGTCACAAGGCTTACTTCCCAATGTAATTGGTTTAGCACTCATGTGCCAAAGCCCTCCTTTGGCTAATTATAGCAGAAAGCTGTGGTCATGTGGTCATGTACTGAAGGGGATTAAGAATTACACTAAAGGAGAAGTAAGGGACAGAGGGAGAATGAATACTGAAAGTGTCCTTATAACTCACTGGCCACATTATTAGGTAAACCTGTTGAACTGCTCACTGAAGCAAACATCTAATCAGCCAGTCATATGTCAGCAGTACAATGCATAAAATCATGCAGATACAGGTCAGGAGCGTCAGTTAATGTTCACATCAAATATCAAACTGGAGAATGAAGGTGATGTACAGACTCTCCTCTACTTGCGAATGTTCAACTTACAAACTTTCAGACATATGAACGGAGAGGATCCAAATTGTGTTCACTGGGCTCCCGTTTCCTGTCCGCAACACGAATTTTTTTTTTTCTGTGCTCCAGTTCCGCCTAGTACAACTTCTGGCCACTACTCCCGCCGCGTAGCAGCTTAGCATGCATACTCCCAGCATCCTAGTTCTTTGTATGCCCTTAAAATGATGGTGAATAACGACTTACGAACATTTCAAGTTGCGACCGGCCGTTCGGAACATATCTCGTTCGTTGGTAGAGGAGCGTCTGTAATTAACTTTGAATGCAGCATAGTTATTGGTGCCAGCTGGGCTGGTATGAGAATTTCAGAAACTGATTTAATGGGATTTTCTCACACAAGCATCTCTAGTATTTAGAGAGAATGGGCCAAAAAAGAAAAAAGCATCCAGTGAGCGGTGGGCAAAAAATGCCTTGTTGATGGCAGAGGTCAAAAAAGAATGGTCAGACTGGTTCAAGGTGATAGAAAGGCAACAGCAACTCAAATAACAACTCGTTACAACCAAGGCATGCAGAGGAGCATCTCTGAATACACATGTTGAACCTTGAAACAGTTGGGCTACAGCAGCAGAGTGCACTGGGTTCCACTACTGTCAGCTAAGAACAGGAAACTGAGGCTACAGTTGTGCATGGGCTAACCAAAATTACACAATGGAAGACTGGAAAAATGTTGCCTGCTCAGATGAGTCTCATTTTCGGCTGTAACATTCAGTGGTACAGTCAGAGTTTGGTGTAAACATCATGAAAGCATGGATCCATCCTGCCTGGCATCGACAATTCTGGCTGCTGCTGGTGGTCTAAGGGATATTTTCTTGGCACATTTTGGGCCCCTTAATACCAATTGAGCATCGTTTAAATGCCACAGTCTACCTGAGTATTGTTGCTGACCATGTTCATTGTCATGACCCGCTCGTCCGATCCTCCCGTGTGCCATGCCCCCTCATCTACCGCGTGTGGACTTCTGATGTTCCCAGCTGTGTGTAGTTGTTGTTAATTAGTCTTGTGTATTAAATGCTTCCAAGTCAGTCATTGACGTCGGTCTTGCGTGTGTCCGCTGTTTTTTGGTTATATCCTCCTAATAAATCCCCTTTACCCGACCTCACGGCTTCTGTGCTGCTTCCCCAGAACGCAACCGTGTCAGTTCATCCGATTATGACCACAGTAGTCAGCTACTAATGGCTGGCAGGATAATGCGCCATGTCACAAAGCTCATCGCATTTCAGGTTAGTTTCTTGACATGACAATGAGTTCACTGCACTCAAATGGTCTCCGCAGTTACCAGATCTAAATCCAATAGTGCATTTACAGGATGTGGTGGACCAGGAGATTCACATCATGATGGTACAGCTGACAAATCTCAAGCCATTGCATGATGCTATCATGTCAACATGACCCAAAGTCTCTGCGGAATTTTTC
Source organism: Mormyrops boulengeri (assembly GCA_026781065.1). Lineage (NCBI taxonomy): Eukaryota > Metazoa > Chordata > Actinopteri > Osteoglossiformes > Mormyridae > Mormyrops > Mormyrops boulengeri. Next base: position 31,785,318 of record JAODLD010000101.1, on the reverse strand, counting down.
AAGCACCTTGTTGAATTGATGCCATAAAGAATTAATGGAGTTCTGAAGGCAAAGGGGGGTCCAACCCGGTACTAGCAAGGTGTACCTAATAAACTGGCCAGTGAGTGCATGTATAAGTATGTGCTGATTATACATATATAAGTATGTAATGGACTGAAAGGGGGGTGCAGATGGTCCAGGACCCTCAGTAAGCAAATGACAGAGCCACAATAAGAAAGATCATTTTAAGCCATAGTAGTTTATTACGACTTTTTGCGGGACAACACCAATAGTTTTTGCTCATCACTCCTGAGTGAAATTTCCATTTCAATAGAATAGGTGCCTAAAAAAGCATTAAATAAATATACCAAATGCCACATATACCGCATTTGTGTTAATTGAAGTCAGGGCATATGCGTCTTGGGTTTCGGGGTTCAAGTGACAAAACAGATTTTTTTGACCGTGATCCAGTTCCATTTCGTTCTTTTATTCATTTATTTTTTCACTCATTGATTTCCGCAGCCTCCCCACCTACCGCACAGGGTCCGCCTCCACGTCTGTCTTTCCCGGTCCCCGATAACCGGCTAGATCGCCCTGTGAGAGCAGTGACATAAATGAGAGATGTACAGGAGATAGCAGATGAGAAAAGTTATGTGCATTTCATATTCTGATGTTATCCAGCTGGGAAAGAGGATGAGAAAGACAATCGGATACTGGACTGCAGCTCTACTATCGACTATTAATACCGGTCAATTGACGATGCCATTTTAAAAGTTCATTTTAAAAGCTACAGAAGCAAACAGTTTGCGGTATCCACGAAGGGGGCGGTACGGAATAACAGCATATATATACGCTGGAAAAAAAGAAAGAAGAATCCGTTTAATTGTAGCAATAGACCTCGCTTTATTTTTTTTTTAAATGAGCATTGAATTTTTTTTTTATTAAATGGTTTTTTTTGCGTTTTGTCGTATGGGATTTAAACCAGTATCCAGCGGGCTACGCAAAATAGCTGGATTGTCGAAGAACTGTGCAAGTAAATGCGTTAATGTGTGACAACGCAAATTTTGGACTACTTTTGTTCCGTTTTTGTTAATATGGCATTCTTTAACGGACCGAGGCTAATAGACTGGGCGAATTCACCTCCACACCTGCAGTTCAACAAATATGTGCTGAAGGGTTACCGCCCTGTATCTTCTGCCCAGGACTGTGTCAGGAGCCTGTTCTACCTCCACAACGAGCTGGGCAACATTTACACACATGGTAAGCCAAATAACAAAACAAATCATCAAATGCACAGTATTTTATATTTGTGCAACTGGTTTACTAGTAATAGGCTAAAACAACATTTATACGCCCCGTGAGCTAGGCGACTTATAACATATTTCTTATCTCGAAATGAGCGACATTATATGTGTAAGTAGAATTTGAAGTACATTTGTACTGTGATGGATCAGTTTAAACCTTGTCCAAGTTCATCGAGATAATAAACATTTAAATCATAGAAAGACAACCTTCTTTGAAAAACAATGCAGCCGAAAAATGCGAGGTTACCAATGAAATCTAAAGATGTAGTGTAGGTACTGTATGTAGGTCTGAATTCACACCTAGTTATATTGTACGGGCTCCTTGCACTTACCACATGGATATTTATATTTTACTTAAATTACACTAATACAGTAAAATTGCACTGATACTTCCTTATGCGCACGTGATTGTTTCCAGTGAATTTTAACGTTGGAACACATGACAATGCTAGTAAGATTACACCCGAAATAGAATTTGGTTGTACTGTAAAGTGTATACAGTTCATGCCAGTTTTCTGTTATTCTTTGAAAAGCTTTTCTGTAAAAGTATTTGTCACAATTACAGGAAACATAATGCCAGCGTAATGTTCCACTGTTACATCATTCTAACAATTAATATACTTTAACCAATATATTGGGCTGAGATCCATTTCCAGGGAGGCATCAACCCATATTATATGTTGAAGTGGATGCAATCTTTTAATTAGAATGACAGATCTGCTGAATTTGTTTAAGGTAATATGTCAAGTTAATTGATACTGTGCTTTAGGAACCTTCAAGGCAGCACAGTGTGGAGAGGAGAATCGGAAAGAGCCCATGTGAGAATGCCGGATGGTGGACGCACACTCCTAAATGGCTGCAACAACAGTGCCCTTTGTAAATCTAGCGGCCACTACCATAGCAGGCATTGATGAGACAAAACCGCTACATTAATCAATGTGGATTCGGGTTTCTTCGGGTTCCTCATCATTTGCAATCAGGCACTCAAGTTACAATGATGAGAGGGGAACTTCACTGTGCTGGATTGCTGGGTTACACGGAGCAAGGCTATGCCCGCACTAATACGTAAAAAAAATTATAAAAGTTTTCGAAAAACAAGATCTGCGTCCGACTACCGTTGTCACAAGCATTGAAAAAAACTTCTCTGTTCACACTGTTCTGTATAAAAGGCAAATTACATAGCTACGAGTGGATGTTAGTGTATAAGCTATATTTCTGACGTTTTTTATTTGCACATTTAACCTTAATCGTGCACATTTAACCTTAAGCTTTTTCTAATATATTTTTTAGAAATAAGAACATAAGAAATTTACAAACGAGACGAGGCCATTCGGCCCATCAAGCTCGTTTGGGGAGAACCTAACTAATAGCTCAGAGTTGTTAAAATCTTATCTAGCTC
>JAODLD010000101.1:31760937-31774597 GCA_026781065.1 Mormyrops boulengeri | reverse complement strand
ATTAAGGCAGTTCTGAAGGCGAAAGGGGGTCAAACACCATATTAGTATGGTGTTCCTAATAATCCTTTAGGTGAGTGGACAGTGGCTCTGTGGCTTGAACAGTCTGTGCGGGCCTTCTGTTGTCATCCTACAAGGGGCCTGGCATTATGTTTGTCTAAGGCCATAACTTCATCTCCCATTCCCATCTGGCACATCTGGAACCGTGGGACTGATGGGAGAACCGGAATACTGAAATCAGCTCAGGGCAGGAATCTGTTTAAGTTGAGCCACCTTAGGAAGCTTAGGGAAACTTGTGATGTTTCTTGGGTAAATGAAGAATGAGTGACTGGTGTTGTGGTTGTTAGGAAGAGGCTTAGTTAACAACACTTTAGACATCCACCCACCTGCAAAGCAGTTATCCAGGTCAGGGTCACTGTGCGGGGTATCTGCACCCTCATCTAGTCAGCACAAGGCACAGGGCTCGATGCCATTTTAGTCTACTCTGGGGCACATACATACATATACACCCATACAGTACAGGCAATTCAGAGACCCCAGTCACAGCCTAACTGCACGCCTATGGACTGTGTGAGGAAATCTAAGCACCTGGAGGAAACCCAGGCTTCACTGAGAGATCATGCCAACTCCACAAGGACAGAGAGGAGGCAAGAATTGAACCCCCAACCCTGGAGATGTGAGATAGTGCTTCCCACCGAGCCACCATGCCTCCCACAGCATTTTATGCTTGTCTTTTCACATTCAAACACACTGCAGTTATCTGTGAGATTTCTGTCCATCTGTCCTGTTTTCATAACTGAAACTTCCCTTCTCTCCATCCCTCCATGCACAGGAGCACTGCATATTGTCTACATCACGCTGCTATGCTACCCCTCAATCCGCAGCGCCGCCCTGCTGGCCTACATCCTGCTGTCAGTCTATGGCATCTACTGTGCGGTGACAGCACGGAACAGCATGCACCGCCTGCGCTCCTTTGCCTGGCAGGCCCTGTTCCGCTTAACACTCTTCCTACTGCGCCGCCTCGGTGTGGGTGTCGGTAGTCCCAATTCACTGCGCCACTTCATCGCCATGGACACACTGGCTGTGCTAGGGGGGGTCATCAACATCAGCCGCTTCCCCGAGCGCCTCCACCCGGGCTTCTTCGACTACTGGCTCAACAGCCACCAGATCATGCACGTGTTGGTGGTAGGTGCCATTGTGTGCTTGCACTGGGGTGTGGTCGACGACCTCGTGTGGATCAACGGGTACCTCTGTCCATCAGACTGACAGCGAGGGCTGAGCATGTTCTGCCTTACGGCGGGAGAGCGAACTTGATGAACTACAAAAGGGAATATTCCATCCATCCATCCATCCATCCATCCATCCATCCATCCATCCTTCTTCTAATATTTGTCTGGGTTACATGGGGGACTGGAGATGCTGGAGTACACCCAGGAGGAATGCTAGTCCATCATACAGCGCAAACACAAACTATGGGTACTTCAGAGACACCACTTAACCTAACTGCATGTTGGGTGGAAACCAATGTGCCCAATGTATGTTTTAGTTTGTTATGCACAGCCTGTCACCAGGACCATGATATATGGTTACAAAAAGGATGGATGGATGGATGGATGATTATGCACAGATACCACACCTGTGGTTTGTAACCTTTTAAAAAAATAATTACACCAGCATTTACAGGCTATTACAGTTTTAATTAAATTTTTATATAGGGAAAATGGTTCCCAAAATCTACAGGTTCTCATGGGCTCATCATTTCAAGCATAAAAACACTTTAAAACTTTACAAAAACAGCATAATGTTCATGTTTTTTCCCTGCCGGATTTGGCATGTCTTTGCTGGGGAAATGGTCCTGAAGTCAGAACCGAGTCAAATCAGAAGGACCAAGAAGAAAACGATACAAAACCGACAGATCAGACACTGAGCTGTAGACTGTTGATTCTCCTTTATGTGTTGTCAGCAGATATTTTGCACTAAACTGTATTGACAAGCGATATTATCTTATTTATCTGTATGATATAATGGTGGCTATAATTTAATTAGTGGAAGGTCTTATTTTGTTAATGCTATAGAGACAGAATGATTGTAAAAAAAACTTGTATTGTAATACACAATAAGCGGCTTCAGTCTTCCACGTGGCACTTGTCTACTTTAACTAATTTTACTGAACGACAGTAAGCCAAACCTTAAATAAGTAATGGGACTGTGACATAAATGTTTTTGGGGGACTAGCAATAACATTAATGTAAGTGGTGCTATGGTTTTCTTGCAGCTAAGCAAAAAAGACAAGCAAAAATATTTCTCATCCGATTATTTGAATCTCAGTAAAACCTGTCTTTGGATGAATTTACAAATTACAGTTTATCAATTAGATATACAGCATACATAGTGATTTTAGGCTTTAATGTTCTGATATTGTTTAGGTAGTCTGTTTAAACTCAAGATCATATATGGCTATTTAAAGCAGTGTTTCCCAATCTGGTCCTCAGGGACCTGTTCACGATTTTGCTCCCAGGAGCTGGGAGTGAGCAAAAATGTGGACTGTCTGGCAGGGAGCCGGGAGTGAGCAAAAACATGGACCCCATCTGTGGGTCCCTGAAGTCTGGGTTGGGAAACACTGATATAAAGAGTCCAATGATTTCCTTGAGTTAGAGCCAACCCAGACTGAGTGGTTGATGAGATGTTCTACTTGTATGTAACAAGAATGGTTAGTAGAGATACTTACAACAATAGAAATATTAACAAGTCTATCATTGCTGTAAGATTAATATTATTTTGCATATAAAGTTTCCACTGTGAAGAAAAAAAAACTTGGACTGAGAACTGGACAGAGATAATTTTATAAGAAACTAAGTTGTTACGTTCTTTAAAAGGGCTTCAGAATAAAATTAGAAATAAACACATTTTAATGGGTTTATGTATTTTGCTGTATTTATATGTCGTCATTGAACCTTAGTTTTCTAATGTGTACATCATGCAGTCCTGTCATTAACTGAAGAACAACATTATTCGTCTTTGTAACGGCATCGTTTTGTGCTTTCTGTCAGGTGAAAGGTAATTAAATAGCGCCCCCCAGTGGTCTTCTGTATTGTGACGATTAAAACAGACTGTGCCAAAGCATTTTCAGAGCTGAGAAAGAGGCAAAACATTCCAAGCATGTCCAGAAATGCTATTTTCGGATTGTGGTTTCCACTCTGTATGCAGTATGGAAGTGGAAGCATAGTATATGTTTTTATAAGGTTCTGCATTTTCTTTCTTTTCAGAATTGAAATCACTGAGACATTATCCAATAGATACTGTAAAAACATAACCTGTTATGTTTTAACATTTACCTTCCTGAAGTATGAGGAGTTGTAATCATATGGTAATTCCAACAGTCTTTTAGAATTGCTGTCAACATTCCTAATCAAAAAATAGTCTACATGTGGTCACCATCGACATTCCTGTTTATTCTGTGTCTGTGGCATATCCAGCAAATGAGGTAAAATGTGAAACAGCATCTCGTTATGTTAGGGCTCAATTATACCATGCCCAAAGCAGGGCTGCTCAATCCTCTATAGGTGATATAGGCATGTACCTTAGGCACCAACTTCTGAGGGGCTTGTCTGCTGTGCCAGCACTGAACAGCTATGCGAGGTAGGGTGCCCCACTATGTCTATGCATTAAAGAAAAATTGTGAGATTATTCATCAATGTTTTTGTTCCTGTTGTGTGTTTGATCTTTCCAGTTGATGGGGAAATAGACCTTTCGACTTTGTCATTCAAAACTAACTGTGCAATAAAATGTATACTTATTGTTCTGCTCTATTCTCATTTCTTATATGAAGCCAAGGGTGACATTAAAAACACTGTGTGATTTTTTTACTGTGTGAGGTGCCTTCAGATATGAAGGTATACATGACATGAACTCCATCCAGTTGCTTATTACACATGTAGCCATTGGGAAGCCCAGAGCAGATTACAAGCAGCATAGTAGGACACCCTGAAAGGAAAATCATAGGGCCAGTAAATCATAGGGCACTCGTAGGGTAAAGCCATGAAGGGATGCTAATGCATCATAGGGGACTCATAGGATGATACAATGAAGGGATGCCAGTTCACCATAGGGCACTTACAGGGGGACCAGTTCATCACAAGGCACTTATAGAGGGGCACCAGTACATCATAGGGCACTTATAGAGGGGCACCATTTGAATTTAGTGATTGTCATTGTTGACACACCACAACAACAAAATGTGTTCTCTGCATTTAACCCATATGTGACAATGTGACATAGCAGGGGGCAGCTATTTCAGTCGGAGCAGTGCTTGGGGCAGTACCTTGCTCAGGGTACCTCAGTGATGCCTTGCTGGTCGGGGATTCAAACCAGCAATCTTTCAATTGCAAGTGCGCATCCGTAACCATTAAGGCACCACTGCCCACATCATAAAGGGGTGCCAGTGCATCATAGGGCACTTACAGGGGGGCACCATGACGGGATGCCAATGCATCATAGGAGACTCATAGGGTGACACCGCGAAGGGGTGCCAGTGCATTATACGGCACTTATAAGGGGGCACCATAAAGGGATACCAATGCATCATAGGGGATTCATAACGCGCCAATTCACCAAATACCATCTTTAACCTGCAGGATTGAACAATAGAATGCTGAGAGACTCTGCAGGAGTGGGATTCATATCTGAACCTGTGAGCGTGTGGCAGAAATGCTACTGAGCCACTGTGCTATGCAATGATTTGAACAACCTTCTGAACCAGAGGCAGACATGGTAACACTGTGCCACAAAGTCCAGCTTCTACAGACATATAATGTAGAAAAAGCCATACTCAACAGTGTGCCCCATCAGTATGCATTTATTAGAATTAAATATCCTCATTTTCAAACCTTCACCATTCCGAATTTGCGTGCAAACATGGCCCAAAGAAACAAATCCAACCAGGAAGACTGTCTCAAGTTGCACTGACTTGTACTCAAGGGAAAGCTGGGTAAAGTAATCCCTTAAAGCTGCAAACACAGCTGACAAACCTCCACTATTCACTTCTGCTGGTGAACTGGATTCACACCCCTTTATAAGTCTCTCAGATATCATGGAGGTCTCCCCACCAGCACATGTGTGTGGCACCCTCCTGACCATTTCCTTTCCCACAGTGTCAATTGTGTGCCCTGTGTCTTTCCCATAGTGTGTGAACCATGCCCTCTGTGTCTTTCCCTTAGTGTCTCCATCTGTGTTGGTTTATTACTCAGTGTTTTCACCCATTGCTGCTTTGCTTCTCTCGGCGCCTCTTTGTGTGCATTCCCTTTCAGTCCATGCATTCCCTGTGCCGCGGATGTGATGCTGGCTATACTCCCCTCCCCCGCCAGCTTCCTATTCTTCATCAGAGCTGCTGTCATCTTCCGGCTCAGACAGGTCTGCGATGGGGAATCGCAAAATGCCTGCAACTCCACTCAGCTGGTTCAGTTCTTGGGAGAAAGAAGATGAGGTAAGTCACCTGGACTTCTCTGCAGTGGTCACAGCATTCCCATCCCAATGTCCTGCATTTAAAGACTAGATACTTACGCTCTCCAGACACATGAAGACTTGAAAATATTCTGGAACAGAAACAGTACAGGACATATGCAGTGTCCATTATTATTTTTACAGACTAGTGACAGAGAGGCCTGTTCAGTTTTGTCAGCTGTCAGGTATAATATAATACATATACAAACACCATGCAAGGAAAGCTATGGGCAGAATCACACATTTCAAAATATGTTATGTTAAAAAGGTTAAGCACTGCCTGTCATGAAGCAGAAGACAAATGGCAGGCAGGTGTGTTGCAATCAAGCTTTAAATGAATGAATTAGAAAACTTATTACTACAGACGCTCCTCTACTTATGAACAAAGAGGACTATGTCTGAAAGTTCATAAGTCCAAATTGTGTTAGCTCCTGTTTCCTGTCCGCAACATCAATTTTCTTTTTCCGCGTGCCAATTCCACCTAGTACGACTTCTGGCCGCTACTCCCACCGCACAGCAGCGTAGTGTGCGTACTCCCAGCATCCTAGTTCTTTGTACTTGCATATACCCTTAAAATGATGTTGAATAATGACTTACGAACATTTCAAATTACGAACGGCTGTTCAGAACACAACTCATTCGTAAGCAGAGGAGCGTCTGTATTACAAATCCCAGACCTGAGGTGATGACTTGTATTAAGCCAAGAAATACAGCTTTTCATTCTACTAATAGACAGACCTCAGTCTAAAAGTATACTGTTGCTATTGTAACTGTACATCAATGTTTCTCAACTCAGTCCCCAGGGACCCCCCCATATTTTTGCTCCCTCCCAGAAAAAATGTGAACTGTCTGGTAGGGAGCAAAAACATGGGTTGAGAAACACTACTGATGATAAATGTGCTACTCTCCCTCCAATGTGCTATGGAAAAGAAGTGCTGATCCGTTTCTTACATCACTGCATAGGCGAGATGGTTTTTAATGCCTAAGTTTGTTTATATGTGAAGCGTGCTCACACACACAAACAAACACAGTAATTGGACTATCCTCTTTTCTAAAGGCACCACTGACAAACAGCTCTTTCCCCACTGCCCCTGTTATTACCTGACTGTCCCTGCATTGTCTCTCACGCTGTCCACAAGCTTCACGTATCGACCTCGAGTTGCCACATCCTGGTGCCTGGTGAGACACATGTAAAGGCTGATGGCCCGGAACTGAGGTCCACTCTGCTCTAGCCACAAAATCAGCATATGCTTACCTGAAAAGCTCATCGCTGATTAACAGGATGTCAATGGCCATCGCCTCATTGGCCTTCTCCACGTGTGCCAGTCTGAAATGATTATGGTGTGCTTAGGGACAATGCGTATGTAACAGTGACCGTTTCAGCTCGCATCCATAAGATGCATGTCGTCATTTTTTTTTTTACATGGGATTTAGGGATGTTAATGACTAATCAACGACTTATTTGCCATTAAGCAGAGCCTACACCATAATAGAATAGCATTTATACTTGTGCAAAGGGGTGTACAATCTGTGTAGTTACATTTCCACAGAGGTGCGTGTCAGGCTATGGTACAGTGTACATGGCAACACCATACCTACGACGTATATTGTACGTATGACTATAACTCAGACTTGGCTATGGCAGCACAGATTCTGTGTGGTGTTTGAAAGCACAATAATGAAGCAGGCAAAAAGGAGAGCTGCCTCAATGATAATCCAGCCCCCCCAGACACAACCGACAACCTTTTGAGTCTCAACCCACAGAGCTAGCCCCCCCAGCCCAAACAAATTCTTTTTTTTTTGTTTAATACTCTTTTGGTCAGTGCATAATTCCATGTTATTTTACAGTTTTGATGTCTTTATAATTATTGTACAAAGTAGAGAATAATAGAAATAAGCCTTTCTATGGGTGTCTCCAAACTTTTGACTGGCACTGTTGCTTAAAAATCAGCCAGTTTTTTTCTGGCTGATCGAGCATTTCATGGCAATGGGCAGTGACCAATTAATCAGACTACATAGCCAATATAGTGATGGCTGTGTGTGGCTGCATAACACGCAGCCACGCGGAGCACTCGCTTCGTCAGCGTTGTAGTGTGGTTTACCAGCACCTGCAGTAGTGAACCTGTGCAACAACCAAAGGTAAGACTGCTAAATTCCTGCCGCTTACATCAGTTTCATTTGATGAATAACAAATCACCACAAAGCAAAAACAAATCTCAACGTTGAAACAGATTGTTTTGTTACTTTTGTTAGAGACTGAATCATGAAACACCAAACAGATAGAACCGAATGTGGTTAAAATTTGTTATTGTTTTTACTTTCTATTACTTTTAAAATGATGCAGACTCTTAAAATGTGATTAATACTTAGTTAAATTATTGTTTTTTATGTTAATGTTAAATAAATATTTTAAGTTAAGCAACTCTTACTCATTTGTGATTTTTCTTAAAATAAAAATAAATAAATTGTCCTGATCTCAGCCATCGATCCTCCCCACCCCCCAAAAAACCAGCACCACAGACTCAAAAACCCACATCAGTCAACCACTATTAGATTCAATATATTGCCAAAAGTATTGGGACACCTGCCTTTATTCACAAATGAACTTTAATGACATCCCATTTAATTAACACCTTAATTAAAATTAACCCTTAAATTTAATTAATCCCCCCTCCATCAAACTTTACACTTGGGACAATGCAGTCAGGCAAGTACCGTTCTGCTGGCAACTGCCAAACCCAGACGCGTCCATCGGATTGCCAGACAGAGAAGCGTTACTCCAGAGAACACGTCTCCACTGCTCTAGAGTGCAGTCCAGCGTGCTTTACACCACTGCATCCGACGCTTTGCATTGCACTGGGTGATATGAGGCTTGCAGCTGCTGGGCCATGGAAACCCATTCCATGAAGTTCTCTATGCACTGTTCTTGAGCAATTCTGAAGGCCACATGAAGTTTGGAGGTCTGTAGTTATTGACCTCAGCATGCGTTGCACCCGCTCTGTGATTTTACTTGGCCTGCCACTTAGTGGTCGAGTTGCTGTTGTTCCCAATTGCTTCCACTTTGTTATAATATCACTAACAGTTGACCGTGGAATATTTAGTAGCGAGGAAATTTCACGAATGGACTAATTGTACAGGTGGCATCCTATCACGGTACCATGCTTGAATACACTGAGCTCCTGAGAGCGACCCATTCTTTCAACAAATGTTTGTAGAAGCAGTCTACATGCCTAGGTGCTTGATTTTATACACCTGTGGCTATGGAAGCGATTGGAACACTTAAATTCAATGATTTTGATGGGTGTCCCCATACTTTTGCCAATATATAGTGTATGTTGATCTTTTTGAATAAAAACTCATTTTTATTTTTATCATTTTATCTTTGGAAGGGTTGCTATTTTAGTCATTATCTGAGACATAACAGCTGTGCAAGTAAGCAAAATGTGGGAGACCATCAGCAAAATCCTTGCCTGTAATGAAAGGGTATCCCATAGCATTGAGTTTGCTACAGCACAATGCAACAGGTGCTGTCACAGTTCATTCTAGTGCAAAAGAAAATAAGCACAGGATGGGAGGCAGGGTGGATAATGTCTGCACATGGCGTGTCAGCCAGTTCAGGGGAACCAAAATCTTTCGGACTCGCAGTCAGTAGCCAGTAAAATTGAGTGGCCTCAGAGGCAGACAGTTCAGGTCCAAAAAGTAAACACTCAGACCGAGATTTTGTTTCAGCCAAACAGTTGATTATAATGATAAAGTCTTAGTCTGGATTTTTACTTTCTGGACCTGGGGGGTGAAGTCGTGATTGTCCAGTAGAAAGGTTCCTTACATAAACTCTTATTGGACAATCATGAGATATAGCCAAGTTAAACCCAGCTAACCGAGAAATCTTGCTTCGTGGAACACCCTCGTGAACTATCCACTTCTAAGTGATGTAAAATGTAAGAATAAGCAACTGTACATACAAGCCTTTATGTCACTAATAAATTAACACTGTGTACAGGAAGCTGGAAATATCTGACCATGTTCCTATAAACAAGCTTGAAACAGTAATGTGTGAAACATAGTGTGAAACATGTAAAAAGAGGGACAGCAGTAGTGGTGTTGTTATTACTACTACTGTGGTTGTAGTCATCAATAATAATAATAATAATAATAATAATAATAATAATAATAATAATAATAATAAATAACAATAATAAAATAAAAACTAGTAACTGCAAGCAGTGACTGAAGGGTCCAAAGCGTAGGAAGATCGTCCAGGTCGGACAAATGGTAGAGGAGTAACGGCAGAGAACTGGAGTACTGACTGTCACCGGCGGCCAGGGTACTAAACAGTGAGACATAACTACATAGTCCTATAACAGGATGGAGATATTTGAGTGTAGGTCTAACAGTTCAGTAGATACCAAACCCTCAGAATGTAGAATGTACAACCCTCAGGTGGAGTGCCTGAGCCCGACTGAATGTCTCGTTTAATAAAAAAAAAAAATAATAATAATAATAATAATAATGTATACTTTATTGATCCCCTTGGGAAATTGTCTTTTTATGCCTCCCTCAACTTGCTCTATGTAGAGTAAGCCAACCGCAAAGGACAGCCACCTGTTGGGGCGCTAAGAGAGCTGGAGGTTAAGGGCTTTGCTCAAGGACCCGCAGACATGCTGAGGCTGGGTTCAAACCAGCGACCTTCTGATTACAGGCACAGAGGCTTAGCCCACTGAGCCAGACGCTGGGTGGACGAGAGGGTCTAAGTAGTAGGTAGAAATCAGGATGGAGATTGTTGAGTCTCAGTGCAACAGGTCAGTAGGTGTAGGGCATAATGTAGAACTGTCTAGTGCAGTGCCTGAGCCCAACTGAATGTCTGGTTTGGGTCCGATGCTCTGAGTAGTTGGTAGAAATAGGCACCTTCCTACCTGATGTGGTAAGTTTCGATCTTACAAGTTAAAGTTTGTTTGTACTGGCTGTGTTGCATATTCTTAACAACAGTGCTGACTTGGGGAACTGCTTCATGTAACAGTAGTAATATCATGGTTTGTTTTTTTTCTAGGCTGTTCATTTAGACATGAGAAGGCCTGAAAGTATTGAATGGCATTCATAAATGGAGAACTGACTCCACCTGCTGGCCAATTTATTCAAACATTGAAATTGTTCTTGTCCGCAGAGGCTGAAGTATCATTGAAGTCTGATAATTGGGTCGGACGGGGTAGGACTTTAAGGCAGAAGTAGGATTTGCAAATTACGCAAATTAGCAAAAAAATCTAAGTAGGCAGAGCTTCATAGTCCAAATAGCAAGTTGGTAGAGCAAGGTTGTCTGTATCTGCAGAAAAAAAAACGTGTGGGGGGCACTGTACTGACTGACTGGGATGGGTCAGACAGTCGGTAGTGGGTAGGAATTGACTTACTGCCAAATTTGGTCGTCCTCGGTCTTACGGTTTAGGCTGTACATTCAGTTTTGGGGAATACCTAGTAACTGCAAGCAGTGACAATCGGGTCCAAAGCTAATGCACAGCAGCAAGAGAGTCCATGGTATAAAATCAGTTGTTCAGTAATGATGGGAAATGAAGTACAGACTAACTGCTGGCCAATGCATTTAAATAGTCAGAAAGTAAGAAATACTACTATGGGAAAAATAAGGACTTTCAGCTGAATTAGCCAAGGTGGGTCTTAGACATGTGGACCGTGGCTGTAGCACCCCCGTTTGACCGATCGGCACCAAAGTTGGAGGGTCTGTCTGTAGTCCAGTGATACAGAAGTGGGTATAATTTTGTGAGGATTGGACGAAGCATACCTGAGATTAAGCTGCTTGATTGAAATGGGCATGGAAATGTTGTGGCCATCAGGTGGAGTGAGTGCTCCATTTGAGGAATGCTTTTCAATACTTGAATAATTTCAGGCTGAATTCAATACTGAATATAGCTATAGTGCCCCCATCTGACTGACTGACTTGGGTCGGATGATCTGGGTAGTGGGTAGGAATTGACATTGTCCTGGCAAATTTGGTTGCCGTAGGTCTTACGGTTTAGGCTGCACATTCAGTTTTAGGGAATATTATTAATAATAATAATAATAATAATAATAATAATAATAATAATCCTAACAAAAACAATAAGGCAAACATTGCACTTCGTGCTTTAGACCCTTAATAATAATAATAATAATAATAATAATAATAATAATAATACAAAAAATGAAAAATCACACCTATGTCACAATTTGCAGTAAGACAAAAGGAATGAAAAGAAACCTTGGATATTTAATTACAGAAAATAAATTTAAAGCAGCATATAGCTGTCGTTTCCTACCCGTAAACAGCTCTGTCTGGCTCATGCTGCAGCATCTTGTAAAAATCCTCCAGAGCTTTGACCTCTCCCGCTGCCTACGAATGAGAGTTGTTACGCACGCCGTTAACTCATGCAGCTAAACCAACTGCATCATTAGAAATCAGGCAGTCAATTAAATTACTTATTTACAAATAAATATTTAGAAGGCATTGGAAGTACTGTACTGCCAATAGATAAGACACTTACCTTGGTGTCAGAAAGTCTGCTTGTGACAGCTGGGTCAGTCAAGATTTCTTCAGGGGAAGAAAAAAAAAAAAAAATCTTGTGTCTTTCCTGTCAGATTTTTCCATTATAGATACATACTAAGCATTTGCTGGGGCTGCATTTGCCGCCTACCTTTCAGAGAGTACTTATGCCCAGAGGAGGAGTGGACCAACATGAATTTGGGCCTATTCTCCAACAGCACCTTGCAGTCCTGCCGCACCGCCTCTCGGAATAAGTAGCTAATGAACTGATCTTTCACAAAACCGGGACTGGCCACCAGGACACATTTCACCACTATAAGAGAAAAAAGAAATGCACTGCTGGAGATAAAAAGGAAGAGTGACATTCTTATGGAAAGTCACAACAGAAAGCATGGTTTACCATCAAAGTTGATGTGTCTAAGTATTCCTTGCATCACTGCTTCATAGAATCTCTCTAAGGCCTGAAAATCAATATTAATCAAGTCAAAACAAAAAGAATGAGACTTATTCACCAGGGACTCAACAAGTCTGACAAATTTGCTGTGGTGAATTTGTAACAATGAATACATTTAACATATAATAAACACCACACACATATACATACATATACATACACACACACACACACACACAGGATTCAAAATAAAATTGTATATAAAATATACAATGTATGCTATACACAATACGATATAACTGAACTGACATGAAGTGATATCTAATTAGGTGCCCTAACTAATGGGATAACCATGATAAGTGAATGGTCATGCTGGCCAAAACTCATGGGACAGAATGTATGTATTTCTTGTCACACTTAGTTCCTGTGACTTTGTTGTTACCTTGTCATGTTGGGCACAGCTGCCCTTCCTCTTGCGTGGGATGGTGACCTCCACCTTTGCTCTCAGCAGGGTCATGGCAGGAGTGACCAGCACCAGATTGGCCAGGCCCTCCTGCATCACCACGGCCCCCACATCTGCCTTCTGAGCTGGGTCACAGGCCTGCTCTGCAAGGACCATATTTCAAGTCAAGTGGGCTGTACCGTCATACCAACCATATACAGGTATGCAGTGGCACAAGACAGCATTTTCCCAGCACCAGTGTGACATACAGACAGCAAGTAACAAGGGCGGGGGGGGTTACAGTACTTAAATTGGGAAATCAGAATAGGGGAGCTGGACACAAGGAAAACACTTTCACCAGAAGATGAAAGTCAAAATTATTTCAAATCAAGCAACAAAAGATTACAAACACAGAACCTTCAAATGTGAATTACCCAAGACAGAGACATGTACCTATTCTGTCCAATACGACACTGTCCCAAACTTTCTTGGCCAGAGTGAATTTTCTGTTCAGTTCCAGTTCTATGGTATGATAGGCCCCCATCTAAGAGTGAAAGGAAGGCATTAGACCAATACACTTTGAACAGAGAGATAGGGGGCAGACACCAGCTTTATGCCAAAGCAATACATGTATAAAAAGCAGTTTGCACGCTTTTTCAATACACTTTAGCATACATAGCACATTTTAAGCTGGTCTCTAGAGAGAGTGAGCTGTAGAATTTTTTTTTTTTTTTATAAATCACCTCTATATGTGTGTGTATGTGTGTATGTATGTATGTATGTATGTATGTATGTATGTATA
>JAODLD010000101.1:31744673-31760837 GCA_026781065.1 Mormyrops boulengeri | reverse complement strand
TACACACACACACACACACACACACACACATACACACACACACACACACACACACACACACACAGGTTATTTGGATATCTTGACTGAAATTACTTGTTAATACACCTGAATTTACAATAGAATTATCAAGGTGTCAGTGTTTAATTCGTCTTATTTAATAATATATTATTGGCTACCGCTTCATTTGAAGAGCAAACATTAAATCGACTCTTTGTATGTGAAGATTCTTTTCTTTAAGACAAAACAGCTGTTATACCTATTTACAATATCCTTGTTCAGGAAATTCAGCTTATAACCATGGTCAACTATTTGATACCTCTAATATGTAAGAAGAAGAAAAAAAAAGTCAAATTAAGGGCTTTTCCAAGACTGGTTAAATCTGTTCTAATTAGAATCAAAAGTGCCATACACAATACTGAACTCATGAACAACTTTTGTCATTTGAATTACTCACTATATACCCAGAGTTAGCGCTTTCTGACCTTAACATACTGGTTCTCCTGGATGTTGGTCCCCTTCACTCTCAGCTGGCAAGCCTGGGAGTCAAAGTCAATAGTCTGCACACACAGCGTAAGGGTGGTGCGCACCCGGCTGCTGCCCACACTGCCCGTGGATGACTCTGTCTGCACCTTCCTGAGATAAAAGGAAAGCATGAGCCTAGATTTGGCAGAGGTCATAAAAACATAAGAAATTCGGCCCATCAAGCTCATTTGGAGAGAACTTAACTAATAGCTCAGAGATGATAAAATCTTATCTAGCTCAGATTTAAAGAAACCCAGGGTTTTAGCTTGCACTACACTAACAGGAAGACTATTCCATACTCCAACTACACGCTGTGTAAAGAAGGGTTCTCAAATGCAGCGTAAAATGTTCTCCCGCTAATTTCCACCTATAGGAATGAGTTCTAGTATTTAAATTAATATTGAAGTAGTCATTTGGCTGAACAGCATCCAGATCTGTTAGAATCTTATATAAAGTGGATTATGTCCCCCCTTAATCTCTTTTGCACGAGGCTGAACAGATTCAGCTCAGCTAACCTCTCCTCATAAGACATTCCTCCAAGACCAGGAATCATTCTTTTAGCCCTACGTTGCACCCTTTCCAAGGCAACAATGTCCTTTTTAATAAATAAAAACATCCACCTAAGATGATACAGCACAGGCGAAGATCTCACCTGATGGTTGAAGCCCTTAGACTGTCTCCGACCTGGAGCAGGTTGTAGGTGTGCCACATGTCCTCTGCCTCCTCGGGAATCAGTGTCACCTGTCTGAGGCAATAGACAGAACAAAAACATTTATGTGCAGAGCTAGACAAAGTGAAAAAACAGTCATTCTTGGTGATGCAATAAATCAGTTTGAATTGCGGATTGAGAAGAAAAAAAAAAAAACAAAAATAAAAGTTAACAAGAATATTGTCCCGTTTTGTTTTCAAAGTTTTTCTAATATTACTTATTTAGCCTGTAGTATGCTACAGAGCTTACATAATATTAGAGCTTTATTGATAAGCAACCTCATTGGAAATCCTGGAAAAAATGCAACGCAATTAGATTAAAACATACGCTGCCGCTGGATCATCCAAACCCTACATCAGATGGTTTATATTATGCCCCGATTATTTATTTATTCGTTTGTTTATTTTTTTTACCGAAGCAATTAGTCATTCCCAAGATTACAGATTATTCCAATACACAGTTGACGTGGTTAGGTACCCTTCAGACTCGCCGATGAACTATGGTGTCTTTTAACACAGTTACTATCTGATGCAAACCTTCAGTGCCTCCAAAACCGATGATATCTAATTTATTAGTTTTCTGAAATGTTAGATGTAGTTTAAGTAAGTAGTGAACAGCTAAATGCTAGCCACGTAAGCCTGTGTGGAAAATGAGTAGTTACATGAACCCACTTACCCTCCATTATCTTTCTCTATATCTTTATGTAACAGCTTCATGCTGAAATAACTCCGTAATGACGATAACCTGTTGTATTTGTTTTTTTAATAATCCGTCACTTCATCGCCTTTGCCGAGCAAATACACCTATAGCGAACTTTTACTGAAAAATGAATCAGTCTAACATTACGTCGCGAAAATTGTACGTCATCCTGTCACTACATGCGGGAAGAAACGATGTCCACTAGAGGCGCGTTGCCGCTAAATCCTTCAGGGTTTAGGGGTTTCACTGTCAATTCGTCAAGTGCATGAGGGTTGCAACAGTCCGTGTGCCTGAGGGAATTACCCATGGTTCATAGCGTTGTGACGAAACACGGGAAGTCCGGAAGTGTAAACGGTAAATTAATTAAAAAGAAAAAAAAACGGTAAATTAATAATTTAGTTATTGCTTAATGATGCTGTTTTAACAAGAAAATAGTACATGTATTATTACCTCTTTACCTCTCGTCCAATTACCTATCGTCCACGCTCAAAAGCAAGAGACTGGAACACGTTCAAATTCGACCGAGAAGAAAGTGTAAATCTTAAAATAAAAAGTCCCCCACACACAATAGCAAGGAACACGTGATCAAGATAACATGATATGGCGTGACGTGCTGTCCGGCTCTTAGTAATACCATCTCGAGCCCTTGCAGGGGTGTCAAACTCCAGGCCTGGAGGGCCAGAGCCCTGTATAGCTTAGTTCTTTCCCTGTTCCACCACAAATGATTCAGCTCTAGACCTGTGTGGTAATTAGCACAAGGAGTTGAATCAGGTGTGTTAAATGAGGGTAAACCAAAAACTGTGCAGGGCTCCGGCCCTCCAGGACTGGAGTTTGACACCCCAACTACCTTACAGCCTCTAACACTCAGTCATTTACTACAGGGGTGGCCAATCTTATCCACAAAGGGCCAGTGTGTATGCTGGTTTTTGGGGTAACCTTTCGGCAGCTGTTCAAATCCAGGTCTGAGGACTCTTCAGCCAATCAGTTCTTTAATTAGTAATCTAATTAGGCAGTTGCAGTGAAAACCCGCACATACAGTGGTCCTTTCTGGATAAGATTGGCCACCCCTGATTTACCAGGTGACAATCAAGTCTGGGAGGATTCAGGGCGTATGGGGAACTTTGGGATTGGGCCGATGCAGCTTTCATCCTCTGACATCTCTGTGGACTATACAATGCAGTGCCAGATTATAATTGTGGCAGAATATGCCAGTGCCAGATTGTAATTTACAACAAACCTACATGAAACAATATAGTTTATCCGGATAATTTCGGATATGATTTTTACAAGTCAAGCAGAACTTTAACACTACAATTCTTTAATACTATATGTTTATAATGTTTTAAATTACAAAAAAAGAAATTGAGTTAAAAAATTCTTAATTTACACTTGTGTCTGTGTATATTATACAAATATTATATACAAAACACATTAATAATGCATTTCTATTGTTTAAAATCGTCCTCCACGTTTGTTCTTGTGTTCACACTTTATTATGTCACAATAACTCACTATATATAAGGTGAAGGTTAAGCTGCACGATGTCACCCATTGGCCGAAATCGAGTCTGTTATTTGATACCTATGAGAATTATGTCCAATAAGAATCCGAGATTTCTGTTCGAATATAACCAGGAGACCAATCTTTTGGGAGAAAAGAAAACGAGCCCTTACGTCATAAGCCGCTCTTTCCGCCCTCTGAATCACTGCTCTTTGGAAGTTCTGAAACAGGAAGAAAAGGAGAAGAGGCATCACAATACGGCTCGAAATATATTTTTTAAGTGATTCGTTAGAATTTCTTTATATTTTCGTTATGGTGTGGTGAACGATCAAAATAATTCGTTGAATAGGTTCGCTTGTATCTGGCCAATTAGAGAGTTGAGCACCCTACCCTACTGTTGCGGTCGTAGCTAGTAAGTTCGAGATATTAACGATTTCGAAGAACGAAACGTGAAAAACCGACTGAAAACTACAAAGTAGGAAAATGGCGGAGCCAGACAAATTAAATATTGATTCCATCATTCAGCGTCTTCTTGAAGGTAAGAATCGTAACATTTTGTAAAATGACGAAATTTACCAAGCTCTTGGGGAGAGTGGAAGCGTGCGACGAAAGATGTATTCTCCAAGTACCTCACATCTCAGCGTTTTTAGGTCGTTGAGGCTCTCCTGAAGTGAGTCTGTTACTATATTAGTTTGCAGTGAAATACCGCTGGTGTCTTGCATGGAATAATTGCAGGGGGTTGGTGATAATGAAAATATTGAGGAAAAGGCATAGCTTTTGATGTTTCATGTCTCCGTTAAAAGTGGCGAGGCTGTGGATCTTTGGATGGGAAATTACTGGAAATGTTTGCCTGTCTATTTGGGGTAGTTGTGGAAGACCTTTGTATTGTATAGTAGTCCTGCGTGCCTTTTTAGAATCTACGTGCTTTGGGAACGAATTAGGGTAACATGCTTTGAAGTTCTTTAGTCAACACAGTTGAGACGGTTAATTTAATACTTTGAAGTTTATTTTTTATTGGATATAGATCTAGTTTTCGACTAATCCTTAAGCCAGCACTGTTGCCTCACACCCCTGGACCCTGGGTTCAAGTCAAGTTCTCCTCATGTCGACTTGGAGTTTCCTACGGTTCCCCCTAGTCTGAAAAGATGGCTGAGACTGGAGTTACCATATTACCTATAGACAGTAGTGTGTGAGTGTGCCCTGCAATGGGTTGGCACCCCATCCGGGGTTGTTCCATGCCTTGTGCCCATAACCTCCAGGATAGGTTCCAGACACCCCACAACCCTGAATAGGGCAAGTGGTTTCAGGAAATGGGTGGGTGGAACTTATAGTTTAATTTTGACATTAAGCCAAGATTGAGGAAGAAGTTGGTTGGACAGAACCACAACGCAGCATGAGTTTTTAGAACAAGGGTGGCAGTATGATGAAGGAAATTGCATGTAGTCTCCAAAACACCCTTAACCAGAGGGATTCATGATTGTATCATTCTGTTTGTTGTGTTGTAAACCCCAAATTAAGCAGCTAAAAACGATAAGGTAGCACTGAAAGCCTGAGAGGTTGGACTTGCTGGATTTGGGTGAATCCTTCAGATAAACAACCAGAACAAAACCCAGGCCAAGAACTTGGTGAAAGATCCATTCAGTCTCTCCTGGGCATCTGGGCGATGCACAGGAAGCATTTTTCTAAGAAATGTCTTACACTTATATATTCTGCTCACTCCACACAAGTTCAAAACATTGTCGTTTCATTTTTTGTTTCCTTTCATTGCATGGGGAGATTCCTTTTACTGTATGTTGGGGAAGGGCAGTAGTTTTCATTGTAATGATATGACAGCCCATGTCAAATTAAAAGAAGTTACATAAGGAATAATAGCATGTTGTACCAAACCTAACCCTATGTGCAGTGCAGAGTCAACAGTTCACCTCTCTATGGAATATGGGTGGGAACCAGATAAAGGACCATACAAACACTGGCAGTGTGCTCTGTACAAATGTAACATTAATTATACCTGGAAACGCCACACCTTAGTGATAAGATTACCTAGAAAATGCCGTGTAAGCCTGAAAAATAGACAGTGAGTGATTATGGGGTTTAACCAACCTAATCCAGGTTCCAACTTGCATGCAATACTGTAATGCTGTTAAGTTTTTCTTCCAGAGTGTGTTATTTTTATTTAATCATGCTTCACTGTGGTGTTTGACCCTCTACAGTTAAAGGGTCCCGGCCAGGCAAGAATGTCCAGCTTACGGAAAATGAGATTCGTGGCCTTTGTCTCAAGTCCCGTGAGATTTTCCTCAGTCAACCAATTTTGCTTGAACTTGAGGCACCACTCAAGATCTGTGGTGAGTTGAAGGGCTTGCTGGGTCATCTCAAGGTAATGATGATAATGCTATCTCTGTTAGACAAAAAAAACCTGAAAACAGCAGGTAGATTTATTTACTCCTGTAGTTGAATGATGGGGTGCCTTTTCTAAAATCCTCTTTCCCTTTTCTAACGTGTGCCTCTACTATGATGTAGTTTTGGACTGTATACTGATTTTAATTTCCCATATGGTATGAATTTTTCATATACCGCCATACCATAGCATAGGTTGAACAGTAGCTGTAACTCTTCAATAGGCAGGAAATCAAATATTATTATTTGCTGATAGAAGTGTTATGGATTGCTGTGCATAGTGTATTGAGAGGGGACCCCTGTTAATGGTGTGTACCGTTCATACTAATAGTTAAATTTTTTAACGTGATAATTCTCCGTATATAGCCCTTCAGCTAGCGCTGGGCGGTATGACCAAAATTCTAGATCACGGTATTTTTCAAAATTTATGATGGTTTCACAGTATTCAACGGTATTTTTTCCCCCATGCATGAGTGGGTATTAATCATATTTTCCACTGAGTGAAGAGCACCAGATCACAACTGAAGTCATTTCAGTTTGCCTTTCCTTTAGAACAGGGGGGTATTCTCCGTATGTCACTTAAATCATCCAAGATCAGAAGCCTCATCTTGGATCAATTAATGGCGGTGAAAATCATCCGGTTAGTTCGGTTGCTGAAACGCAATTCACGAGTAGATTAGTTTGGCTGGATCCAGTCATCCAAGATGATTGCGCTGTTTGAAAAGCCCATAGATATCGAGTCTAGAAACCTTGATCGGCAAGTCTCTCATTGACTTCCACAAAACGTCAGAAAACGGGGCACAATTTCACGCAGTCCGAACAGGACCTTTTATTAGAGGGGTATGAATATGATGAATTTAAAGATTTAATATATGCACACACGATGGTCAGCATTTTTGATTTAAATTTGTCATTAAATCAACAGCGCTGTAAACCTAAGAGAAGCGCTAGCAAACGCATCTACAAGTGACGTCTGACTGGGAAAAAGTGTAGCTTTTTCAGTTTTACCTGAGGATATGGAGGATGCCGATTTTAGTTTCATTCATTCCTGGTACTCCACAGTATGTTTGCGGCTAACGTTGTGCAGCAAATTGCTTGTGTTTCCACCTCCGGTGACAACTTTAGCTCACTAAAGTCACGTCGCTATCTAGCTATATACTCGTTATGAGTCTAATAAAACGTGTGAGTGAAACAATTCTTATTGAGCTACGTGTTATATCAATAAAACGTACTGTGACACCACCAGAAACTACTGTGATACAAATTTTTTTGCTGCCCAACACTTCTATGATACTGTCTATTGAAAGAGCTCCAAAACTTAAGATAGACAGTTAATTAATGATTAACAGATTTCTCACAGGTATTACTGAATCAATGTAGCCAAGCTTGAAATGTGTAACTTGTCCAGCACCTTACTATTGGTGAATCTCATGCCTGCCTGCCTCTAAGTTTAAATGTTTGTTGCTATGGCTACATAGGTGATGTCCATGGACAGTACTATGACCTCTTGCGGCTCTTTGAATACGGAGGCTTTCCCCCAGAGAGCAACTACCTGTTCCTCGGGGACTATGTGGACCGAGGCAAACAGTCGCTGGAGACCATCTGCCTGCTGCTGGCATACAAAATCAAATTCCCTGAGAACTTCTTTCTTCTGAGGGGCAACCACGAGTGTGCCTCCATCAACCGCATCTATGGCTTTTATGATGAGTGTAAGTGAAGGGCGCTGAGGCAGTGTGCCTCCATCAGCCACATGTATGGCTTTTATAGATGAGTGTAAGTGAAGGGTGCCAGGGCTGTGCTCACACAGTGCTCTGTATGGCTTCTCACTTTCACTGTTTTGATTAGTGATATATAGTGAAGTCCTTAAATTTATGCTCGCTGGTTTGCTGCAGGTAAGAGACGATATAACATCAAGTTATGGAAGACTTTCACTGACTGCTTCAACTGCCTTCCTGTGGCTGCGATTGTGGATGAGAAGATTTTTTGCTGCCATGGAGGTATGTTGCCCATCTCTCTTTCTCTGTGTGCCTTTCAAAGGGTGCCTGAATGCAGGCGAGTCAGTAATGTTCCCCATGGCATGGATTCTTCCCTGTCTTCCCAGTGTCACCCTATTTTTACCAAGCAAGGTAAATGTTTTGAGGTGTCTCCTGCTAGAAACGTGATGTTTATCTCCATCCTCATGTCCAGATGCTACTATAATCAATGGCTTTAGTGTAACTGTGAATTATCAGTTTACGCCCACTGAATGCCAATACAGTCCACTGGATCAGAAACTCTCCATTAGGTGTTTAGGAAATATATTCTTAGCTGGAACACAAAATCACATAATGTAAGGTTGGTTTTTAATGCCGCTGGTAAACGAAAACAGCTAATCGTTGTTTTGCATTATGTTGATTGCACTTGATCCATAATGTTTTAATGTCAGTTTCCTTTACTTCTACCTCCACATGTTCTAGGTCTCTCCCCAGACCTGCAGTCGATGGAGCAGGTGCGCCGGGTAATGCGTCCCACAGACGTGCCTGACCAAGGCCTGCTGTGCGATCTGCTGTGGGCCGACCCAGACAAAGATGTGCTGGGTTGGGGTGAGAATGACCGCGGTGTGTCCTTCACGTTTGGAGCAGATATGGTGGCCAAATTCCTGCAGAAGCACGACATGGACCTCATCTGCAGGGCACATCAGGTCAGTAACAAAAAAATGATCTATAGTTGTCTAGGGCTGAACGGTTTATCAATTTCAAATGGAAATCCGATTTGAAACAACGCGATTCGCAAATTTGGGAAATGCATTATACAACACATCTGACTCAGGATTTAAAACTGTCCCAAGAATGTTTTTACAAATTCATGCCATCCTCCTTGTGTAACAGTAATTCTCGCCAATGAGGAGTGCCGTGCTCCTTGGTGTGCCAGTCATGCTCACCAATCGGAAGTGGCCTAAGGCGACTGCGTATATGCCCACAAATGACAAACGCATGAAACCCAAGGAAAAAGTTATATTCACGATGTTGAGCTATAACTGAATTACCTACCTATTTTGTGGTCAGAGATTGTTTACAGAAAGCTCCTGTTAGGGGTCCAAGCAGCGTCAGCTGCAAATCTCAATTTTTAGTTTTTTTCTTTTGGAATTTTTATTTTTATTACTTTAACACAGCCACAGTTTTGTGATAATTGATTTATGTGTGATTCACTGCTAATTTAAAAATATAGTGTGCACATACACTAACAAATATAAAATAGCATTAATATTTATATATATTATAATTTTATGTGCTACATTAAAAATACCTAAATATGCTTTGTATTTTTGACTTGCACAAAAATGTTCCCTTTTAATTGTTCACGACCAACATCAAATTTGCAAATCTGGAGGGGCAACTGTAGGGCTGCACATTTTGGAGAAAATATTTTATGGTCATTTATTTGCCAAAAAAGTGCTGGGTCGTTAGCACCCCAAACATGGTAAAGTGACTGTTTTTACGTCAAACAGCACTCGACCACTTTTATACCCTTAGTACAGTAATAGTGTTTCCCATGTACACAAGGGTTAATATAAAGTTATTTTTGGAAAAAGGAAAAAAAAAAAAAAAAAAAAAGCATCTTTGCTTGGGTACTCTGCACATCTTTGTCTCTGTATCCAGCTTCACTCACGTTTTAGCTGTCTCTGTGATCATGGAATCTCGCGTTCCTCACGGTAACTTTTAAATCCTTCAGTGCTGTTCATTCTGCATTGCTAATAATAAACCTGAATATTATTTGCAAATATTCACATCTTCTGGACCCTAACCTTTGAGAATGTGAAGGGAGAACTGTATAGTATTTGCGCTCAGTGACAAATTTAAGCACCCAGATGGAGTGGTGGAAAAGAAATGAATCTGCACATGGTGAAAGGTCATGTAACTGTATTGCAATTATTATAATATCAGATCAAATGGACAACAGCGTTGGCAGTATGGGCACACTGCCGGTCCCGTGTCAGTAGGGTGTGGTACCCCACCAGGCCTGTATACATGTGGCGATATGGTGCGGAAAGGAGTTGTACAGCCGTATCCTCTCCTGCAGCAAGTCGGCCCACAGCTGTTGTAACTGGCCCATGAGATCCTGCAGATTGGCACTGGGTCTGTGTTGATGTCATATGCGCACACGACGGTCATCCTTTTTCATGCAAAACTGAGATTCAACACTGAACATGGTACAAAGCCATCAGTCCATGCCTCCGACTTACGGCACCACTCCAAACACAGCTGTCTCTGCGCTGGTGTTAATGGCAGCCTACACATGGGACAGTGAACCGATAGTCCGGCTGATGCTAGTTGTCGAGACGCGGTGCGGGATGACATGGGGTGTTGTACAATACCTGTGTCCGGATGGCAGGCGCAGATGTCATGGGGTTTTGTAAGGCTTGGCACACAATACAACGATCCTCCCTTGGTGTGGTCTGTCTTAGTGGACTGGAACCTTCACAACGTGTGTGGGTGCCCTCACGTGCCCATTGGTTCCAACATGGGGTGATTGCTTGCCCTGCATACTGGGCAGTTGCATGATACGACCACCCGGCCTCATCCAAACCCACAATACGACCCCTATCAAACACCGTCAAGTGCTGGTAATACTGTCTAATGTGTCTCAGGCATCCTCTGTCTGGTGACTAGACGTGCCAGCTTCTTGCAAATCAAATCATTTACATACCCATCGCTGGTCTGCATATATACCAAATTACATCCAAATTGAACCATTATTTGTGGGTGCTTAACTTTTTTGGTCACTGAGTGTATATGCTAACATCTTCGCTGCCTGCACTACATTACACATAGGCCATACATAATTGCCTAAATAATTTGAAATTGCTTTGTTTTAAGGGGTCTTGATATAGCAGCTATGTTGTTCCATTGTGTGACTGAACAAAGCTGCATGAAAGTTGCACTGTTGCTGGGTAAGCTCTACTGAAATGAAAAATTATAGCTGATGTCTAAGTTTATTTCCTCAGAACATTACCCATGGTGTGCGTTTTGTAATCCCTTGGCATGAACTATGCCATATCCCATTTGTTTTGTTTGCATTGAGGACAATGCCAGCTGAATGTGCGGTGAATCCTTCTTGTGTGTGTAAACAGTGTCTTGGCCCCTGGTTTCTCCTCTAGGTGGTGGAAGACGGCTATGAGTTCTTTGCGAAACGACAGCTGGTCACGCTTTTCTCAGCCCCAAACTACTGTGGCGAGTTTGATAATGCTGGAGCCATGATGAGTGTTGATGAGACGCTCATGTGTTCCTTCCAGGTAAGATTTATCCCTCTGCCTGATGCGGCCTAGTTGTCATTCAGGACATTCAGAGTATACCCAAGTATCCCCCCTCATTTCCCTCCTGCAGATCCTCAAGCCCGCAGACAAGAAGCTGTATGCTTATGGAGCGGGTGGAGTGGGCTCTGGCCGGCCCGTCACGCCCCCGAGGAATTCAAAGGGCGCAATCACCAAGAAATGACAGCAGCAACTTCACCCTTGCCATGATTCTACCTCTCTGCCCTCTTCAATCCTGAATAGCTGCCAGCATAACTGCCCTTTTAATTATTACACACTTTGTAACTGTTTTAGAGTTATGTTGTGTGTTAGTATAGGGGTTGGTATGTTTTCTTGGCACTGTGCCTTCGTTCATCTTCAGTACTTTTTTTTTTTTTAAACAGGGAATCAGGGCTACACAAATATGTGGAGGAACTTGATCTCTTCTGTGTTAGAGGCTCCATGCTGTTTTAATGTTAGGAAGTTTTATATAAAGCAGAATTTGTTGGTCATATCTTGGTTTGTGTGCCCTCACTTACTGTGAATGGCATACAGATGGCAGGATTATGAACAGTCATCCTTGCACTGTTTTTTTTTTTTTTTTCTTTTTTTCTTTTTTTCTTTCCTCCCTTTCTTTCTTTCCCAGAACCAGGGAATAAAATTGCTGAAGGGCAAATAATTTGCATATATAAATTGGGAGAGTTGGGGAGGACTTTGATAGTAACAATGTTGGATAAAGATTAGTTGGTTTTAGATAACAGGTTTGAAAACATCTTCCACACCGTTCTCTACATTGGTGTGTGTGAACCCCCCAGTACTGTGAAGACCTCATTGGTCATGTTTCATTATAAGGTGAAAGCTTTACACTGATTCAGAATTTACAATTCTGTACACTAGTTAGTACGTTGTTTTTAAATGGATAGATTGGTTCACAAACACAGATTTCTTTTTATAAGAAATCTGATCCTCCTGAGGTTTTTGGAAGAAATTATGGAAAAGTTATGTTGTTCAAAAACTTTTTAAGAGTAATTAACTTCCAGTTTTACGGGCTGTGAGTTTAACCCTTTATAATAAAGGCACATAATCCTGTGTTTAACCAAGACAGTTCATCCCTGGTCCGGATATGATGAATGATGATTTTGTAACTTCACAAAAAGAATGTATTGAAAGTTCTAATTTCCAGTTCCTCCAAATAGGGACTATTAACTTCTGTAATGCATTTAAGTGGCGGAAAATAAATGTGCCATTGTTGATTTTGAACACCGAAGCTACTGAGAACCATGTTAATGTGATGAAATTGGAACATGGCCAAGAAAATAAAGCTGACTTTGTATATTAAATATCCCGGCAAAATTCATTAAATGTAAGTTTTTAATGATCTTCCATTGTGCTTTATACAATCATAATTCAAACTACGGAAAGTGCCATATCTATGAATTTGCCCCGAATTGGTTTAACCATTTGTTTCAGTTGTATTTTTCTTTTATGTTGGGTGCCTTGCGTGCTTTGGTTTGCTTTTATTTTCATGTTTCGTTTGATTGAAATTAGTCTCTCTTTTTTTGTAACTGCAACGCTTCTGGTTGCAAACGTCAAAACTGTAGTTAGGACACAAAAATAAAATCAATTCAAAGTTTTATTGTCGTGTACAGAGTACAATGAAATTCTTACTTGGATCCTTCCTTCAGAGACTAGACAATTAACAGAGGAGAGCAACATTAAAATTACAAACATTTAATTAAACAACGGACAATAAACAGTTAAATAACGTATACTATTGACAGATTGCCCATGGTTGACCATAAGAGGGCAGGTGTGAATTGTTTTTAAATACCCATGTGTATTGTGTGTTAGTAATATTACATAATTTTTGTTGAACACACTCCTAGCAATCCAAACCTCTGAAAAGCGACTACATAATGTAGCGATTTATTATCTATGACTGTTTTTGCTACCAACCTTTTTTATACTGTATGCTTATGTAGGTTTATTGGGAATCGAGCCGCGACAAACCGTGTTTTGACGATCATTCATACACTATTATAAGCTAATAATTCAACGACAGCAGCCCATACTTTGCTTATGTCCGAATTCAGGGGCTGCATTCGAAGACCAAATGTGTCACAGTAGCTCGACAAAACCGTCCAGTTTTGAAGTCTCCTTCAAATGCACCCTAGAAACGTGTTATTGTTATGCCAAGACCCCAAGATTCACTACGCAGCCTTCAAAGGCTACATAAACTTCATCTTTCGAAGGACACACAACTAAAGACTGCAACAGGGAGCTTGTTCTGTCAAACAGGTCACGGGCACTTTCCCGGCTCAATACAGAGTCACTTCCGGTATTTTGCGCAAGCGCGTAGAAGTTTCCTCTAGTAATCAACATGGCTGCGCTGGTAGGAATCCGCTCGTGTCTGGTCTCCGGTAATGTCAAACTATTTTCCCCCCTTAGTACTGAAAATATATTAATGATGAATGAGTGAGAACTTGGAAAACAAATGCAAAGGTTAAAACTTGGTTTTGGCTTGAATGATGTCCATAACGTACAGAATTAGGAAGCCAACTTCATTGAATGCATCTCTGCAGCACTAGTCAGTGACTAAGGTCACGTTATTGGATCAAGTATGAAATGAAGATGGATTAGATGCTTTCTGCGCAATCAAGTCGGCTGCTTAAATATAGATACTTTACCGTTTTAATTTTATATAAGCTATGGGGCTTAATAGGTTTTTGGTGAAGGACCTAGTGTACTGAGAAATTTAAAGTCTTAGGTGCTCCTTTTTCAGGCCTGAATGTCGCGCGCATATGCTCAGTTTTTTCATTGAGATTTTTATTCAGAGGTTTTCCTTGAAGACAACATAACAAAAACAAGTACAATCAACATATCTGGAGACATGGTGGGGTTGTAAATTCACATACCCTAAAAGAGCATTAGGTAATAAATTAAACGGATTCAGATCTCCAAGTTGTTTCTGCAGCAGCAACCTTTTGTCGTGATGTAAACCGGTTACGTTTTTCCATCGCTCACAAAAAACGGTGTTTGTAGTTAAAGAGTAAACTTCAGGTGCCATTAAATTAATCACTTCGGTTATATTAATCCGTTGGCTCACAGTATGAAGGGTGTGCTTATACAGGGTTTTTTAATTCTTCTTTTTAATCAAAACAAATAAATGGGAATTCAACAACGAAATCATGCGGAAATGTGTGGGGATAGAAGCGGGATATAAGTAGTACGCTACAGACATATATTCGGTTTCACTGTAATGAACAACAGGAGTACAGAACATCAACACAAAGCACCTAGAATACGCAACATCAAATTTGTAATGATATTACATCAAGTGTGTGGTGAAACAATGATTATGGAATAAAGTGCCAAATAGTTGCTCTGTAAATTCAACCATGGGCTTAAACAATGAAAATGAAATATACCACCAGACATGAGGACATAAGTAATCACAGAAGACAGGACATTAATTGCACTTTGCATGTGAGTGATTGGAATCATCTATCAGGAAGGAGCTCTGAAATTAGATATGTGCAGTTTCTGAGTGTTCAACAATGACTCTTTTTGAGCACATTTAATTGTACTTCGGATGTACAGGGATACAGCTGACAGGGTAGTACTAGTTATCTTTCGACACACTGTAGTCTTGGAGGTTGGTGTTAGCACCAACCGACTGCATTGTCTGCTTCCCGAGGGTATTGTGCTTCCTTCTCATTAGAGATGGGCCGTGGCATATTTCAGGTGAGGCTATTTGTGAACGAGGAGAACAGATGTGGGGTGAACACACAACTTTGCGCAGAGCACATGTACTGATAACCAGAAGATAGAAGATGAGCTTGTGTACCTTCACCGTCTGACTGACTGACATGTGTGTTATAGTTGTTGAGGAGGATGTTTTAATATAATATATCATATAGTCATCATTCTCATTAAAATCCCTGCCTGTCTAGCTCTCCAGCTCTCAACATCACGTCATCTTCTGCATATGCCTTATAAACTGGTGAGTATTCTCCTCAGAACGCAATTTGCATCACACTGAACTTATTCTGTATATTATTTGTATGGACCTGAAGGTATTGTTGCTAAATGCTGTTCTATTTCTGTAGTAACTGTCTTATCTTTTTGAAGTGTTCAGTCCCTCTCATCAAAAGAGACTTTGCTGCTGAGGCCAAGAAGGTGTTTTCTAGAGACAAGCCCCATGTAAACATTGGCACGATTGGGCATGTCGACCATGGAAAAACTACACTCACTGCAGCCATCACCAAAGGTAAGTCTTAAACAGCACACTGTCAGAAATACTTATTCAGCATACTACCTATGGCAGGCCTTGAAGTAATTTGTGGTAGTGTTTTATGTTTCTGCATAGCTTTGTTTTAAGACCACCATGATGATGGATCCTTTTTTAAAGTATTGGCAGAAGCTGGAGGGACACGTTATAAGAAGTATGAGGACATAGACAATGCACCTGAGGAGAAAGCTAGGGGCATCACCATCAACGCCTCGCACGTGGAGTATGCCACTGCCAACAGACATTATGCCCATACCGACTGCCCAGGCCATGCTGACTACGTCAAGGTACCACCAGATCAGTGTTTCCCAACCTAGTCCTCATTTTTGCTCCCTCCCTGTTCCCCGGAGTCTGTCTGGCAGGGAGCTGGGAGAGAGCAAAATCATGGACTTTAAAGTGGAAACCCTAATTGCTGGTCTCTGTGACTGTAAACACTTGCATTCTATTGGATGGCAATACTTCAAGTGGTGAAATAAGGTTGAGGTTTCTGCACTACGTTCCAGCAGAGTTTATACTACCCAACAGCAGCTTGTTGCGTGTTGCACTTTAAACTGCTAAAAGTACCGCCACACCACTAACCCCTTTTTACCTTGTTTATCCACAATATCTCCTTTTTTTAAAAAGATGATGCGGCTGCTGAGCTATTGCTTTCTTCACCGACACTTGAGGCTTCCTCTGAGGGAGCACTTACAGACCCTTTCCAAAAAATTAGAATATCATGGAAAAGTTTATTTCCATAATTCCATTCAAAACGTTAAACTTTCATAGATTATAGATTCA
>JAODLD010000101.1:31707747-31723265 GCA_026781065.1 Mormyrops boulengeri | reverse complement strand
AGGTTGTCATAGTTAGCATTAGCATTTTTCCCATAGAAATAAATGAGCGGTCCCCATAAGGATATGTTTACCCTACACATGCGTGCGTGTGTGTGTGTGTGTGTGTGTGTGTGAGCAGAGCTTGGCCTGCCACTTGATTTTCTAGTTGTATGCAAGCCCTCCCGTTGCCGCCCCAAAAACAGCTGCAGTTTGTGATTATTCATAAAAATGCACGACAATTGGAGCAGGCCCTCTGTCTCAGCCCACACTGGCTGCATGGAACTGCTACATCAAGAGTTCCATTGGATAATTGACTGGTTGATAAGATAAGAAGCTCAAATAATGGTTCTCATACAGATAAAATTAGAGGCCGAAGCTAGTAGGGAGCCTAAGACTTATGGTTGTCACAGCTGCTGCTGTTACTATCAGGGCACATAGACACGCATACAAACACACGGCGGACATGTGTAACTGTATCGCACCTTTTTATATGCCCGTCTTCACACCAAGCGACAATGCCAGTGACGTGATAACCAAACGGAGCGTGGTGGTCACCGGTGAGGCACTTTACGCCTCTCTGCGCTCCCGGGGGGCCCGGGGAACATAGCGTCCTCCGGTGTCTCCCGCTTGATATACCTCCGTGATTCCTGACTCTTCGGCTGAGTTTCAGGTTCTGTCCAGAGTGTGGAAGGGGGCTTAAGTGATCCCTGCTCTTGCATACCACCCCCTCCCCCTGCTATATCTTACCCCCCCAATAGCCCTGTCATTCTCTTTGTATCTCTCCATGAAGCCAGCGAGGGATCCTGTCAATTCTACTCAGTCACCGAATGGTCGAGTATTATGAATTCGTGCTGTTTAACCCCATCTGTTGCTTAATGGGTCCTCTTACTCTCCGTGAGTGTGCCATTTATTACTTTTATGATAGTTTTACATAGCATATATATTAATTTCAGTCTGCTAGCAGCAACAGACATATCAGTAACGATCTGTCCTGAGCTGTGGACCTTAGCTTACTTGGGTCGGCAGAGTAATTTCAGTTTTCGGGCTGCAAGTAAAGCCCTTAACCCCCAGTTGCTCCAGGCACTGGCTGATCTTCCCTCGTCAGTTGTATGTCACGTTGGATAAAAACATCTTCTAAATAACTTACTATACTCATATTTCATGGATTTCTTTTAATTGTTATTTTCATATAACTGTTGCGTGTAAGTAGCTTAAAATAGTAAATCATAGTAGTAGTAAGTAGTAAATCGTAGTAGTACGTAGTAAATCATTCCACTCAGCCCCATGTCATTGTGTTAGCATAACACTTACGTGTAGATATTGCATTAAGGCTTCATTAACATTCTCCTCCTCTCTCTGCATAAAACAGTTGAGCCATCAGTCAATGGCCTACCATTACTCACTCAGCTCACCTCGCTGCCCCTTCCCTCCCACCCCATTCTCCTGACCATGCATGTTCCAAAAACAGACTGCCTTTCCAATTTACTGTGACCCCCCTCAACAGTTGTTGCCGAATTCCACCAACTCATTCCTCTTTTCTGCGACAAAACTCCACCCCCGGCTCCATGTGGAGTTCCCTTGACCAATAGCAGCAGACCTGAGGCTGTGTCTTCACCAAAGCGGTGCCTTGTGGACATATAAAACTCAAACTAAGTCACTGTCATCTTGTACTTTCTGTCAGTACGGCACTTCTGCTAGAAGGAGGGAGAGATTAGTCAGAGGGGAGAGTGAGCGAGAGAGAGAGCAGAAAGGGGCTTTCTTCCGTCCCAGTCCCACATTTTTAAAGGGGAGTGGAGGGCAGAAGTTGGAAAGAACGCAAATAAGACTTGGATAGATTTAGACTTTGCTCTTTTCTTTGATGTCCCTTCACCTTTCTGTTTAGAAAGATGGAGAACGCTCACACAAAGAGCCCCTCTGAGAGCCTGGCCTATTTTGGGGTCAGCGAAACCTCGGGCTTAACTCCTGACCAGTTCAAGAAGAACTTGGCTAAATATGGCTACAACGGTGAGATAAGTGAAGGAACTGGATGGGGAAAGAGATTCTGAATGGAATTTTAGCACAGCACTGGGAGATGGGTGTCAATTAAAGAGGGTGCACTAGGGAAGTGAGAAAGATTAATTCATCTGCACGTAGCCAGAAAGGAAGGACATCTCTAGAATGATGTGTATTACTTAGGTAGGATTCACAATAATAGTAGAGAAAGGAACTATAAACTTGGAGAGTAGTGAGTGGGCAATGCATTTCATTTCCTTTTGGTCAATGTTCAGCTTTGGATACTGTTTAAGAGGATGTTGAGTGTATCCGGCAGTCCAACACTGCATGACATTGTATTGGCCTGTGGTTCACAGTGATATATGCAGTGGCAGTTCTTTGGTCAATCTTTCTGATATGTTCTGTGGATTTACAATGTCTGGCTACTTGCAGTTTGCAGGTAGAAGAGAATAAAGGTTGTGGAAGGGACCTGAGTGACT
This sequence comes from Mormyrops boulengeri, assembly GCA_026781065.1. Lineage (NCBI taxonomy): Eukaryota > Metazoa > Chordata > Actinopteri > Osteoglossiformes > Mormyridae > Mormyrops > Mormyrops boulengeri. The sequence goes on along the minus strand of JAODLD010000101.1, from coordinate 31,720,815 downwards.
GGAGGAATAGGATAGAATGTGATAGAGAGGGTGATGCATGGGGGTATGGTAAGGGGACTATGCTCTGAATCTGTGGAACAGGAAACCTCAAGGAACCTGAAGAGGTTTTGACAGTACTTAGAGGAAATACGTTTGTGAGCCATACATTATGTTACATTTTTGTTTAACTGATGATCATTGGGTAACTTTATGATTGTTCAATAAAGATGAATTTAACTCTGAAATGTATTTCAAAGTAGAATGTAATGATTAAGTATGTGTACTGCTGTGATTCGTATTGTGGACCAAATAGCACAGAGTACAACTAAAACTCTCCAGATATTCCTGTTTGGGAAACATACATGTAGTACATACAGTAATATAGCACTTGCTGTTTTATATGTTTTATCACAGAATTGTCTTTTATGTTGTAAATAAGATCAATACAAAACTGTAGTATTAAATATTGTGTAACTGAAGTGACTGAGTCTACTAATGTATTTTATAATTCTCTCTATATCCACTTAAATCCGTTTACAGAGCTGCCAGCTGAGGAAGGTAAGATAGATTTTTTCTTTAATATCGATGCTTAGAAGATGCATAGATATTTCCTCTATTCTTCTGATTTCATTATAACTGTGTTTTTGCTCTTTCACCTGCATCCAGAATGTGCAATAATTGCACTAATTACACATTGTATTTAATTATTTAGGTAACCAGTCATTTCGCAGTTGCAGTAGTCCTATTTAGTTTAGTTTTGTCTCTATGTCTCTATCAGTAAATAGATTTTATGTGATGTAATAAACTAAGATAATTAAATTTACCAACTAAATCCCTATCGCACCACCTTTCCCTGTCACAGGAAAAACTATCTGGGAGTTGGTTATTGAGCAGTTTGAGGATTTGCTGGTTAGAATTTTGCTGCTGGCTGCCTGCATCTCATTTGTGAGTAAACCAAACTATTTATTTTTTTACTTGCTGGTAAAATGATTATCACCAGAGCTGAAACAACGGCAACTTTGAAACTTAATACACATAAAATTCAACTGTTAACAAAAATAATGTATATATGGATGTTTCTATTCATTCCCCAAATAACTCCTGAAATGCTTTATTGAGCTTTGGAAACACATTATTGACAACGCAATCAATCGAACAATACCAATCGCATGTTGGCCAGTTACTGAGCTGATAACAGGTTTAAATCTCAGACCAGGGGTCACAGGTCTGAACGTTTTGATAACTAAACTAATCCCAACTAGCCCTGGCCCTCCACTACCTTTGATCTCTGTCCAAGTGTCTGCGATTTTGGCTCAACGTGAGTTTCCATGTGCTGTCTTAGTCCTGCTCAAGGAACATCACTGCGATTAGTGAGGATCCTAATAGTGTGTCATCAGAGCTGACGTGACTTCTTGAGGGGCCCTTCCAAGGCCTGCTGGAGTCACATTAGATCCAGGCTACATGATGCCTCTGACGTGTTTATTGATTTGAGAGTAAACGACAGTTTTGGCACAGGGTTTTCTTGGCAGAAATCTAATCTGGCTACAGACAGCAGTTGCTTGAAAGAGGAAGTGAGCTCTCCCCGAAATACCTGGCTGTGGAAACGTTAGATCAAGGAAGTCTGATGTTCACAGCAATCAAACCTTGTTGCATGGAGCCGTATTCAACGATATAAAATGCTTTTGTATGCTACGTGTATCTGAAACAATGTTGTACAGTTTTTTGAAAATGGAAATGAACATTTGCTTCCCTCTGTTGTCATGCCGAGAATTTTACTTCAGAGAGGAGGACTGAAGGTTGAAAATGGTGGATATTAATTCCTACCTTGACCCTTCTGTCCTTAGACAGCTGTCATTATGGCCTTAGAAGGAGAGAATTGAGGAGAGAGAAAGAGAGAGGGCTAGAGGGGGAATGGGTTTATTTTAAGAAAGTCTCAAGCCAGGGAGAGAAACTGTATCCTTCAGGAAAGGTCAGGGATGGAGGGATTGAGGGACTGGCAGTAAAAAAGGTAAAGAACGTAACGAGAGCACTGGGCTTGAAGATATAGATAGGGTTAATCCTACATAGCAGAAGTACTCAAAACAGTTACAGTTACATAGGATGGCGAGATGATATGGTTATCAAAGGCCAATATAAAGCCTTCAGATTAAAGACATTTTTAGTGGACTATTGAATATTGTTTTTAATTAATCAAAAATTCAAAAAGTGATGGATCTTTGTATCAGACAGATGAAAAAAGAGCAGAGAACTAGGGAGCTTGGAAAATGTATATATTTTTTTTGTCATAATCCCCAGAGTGTCCTTTACAAAATCTCGTAAATAAAATCAAAATCTGACAGACAACGCTGTACACATATATATTGAGGGTATATGCTGAGGTTAAGACTTGCCAGGTTTAATAACCAGAATGTCCTCCTGGTCGTCTTCTTATCAACAGCACCTGAATAGTTTGTGCCTCATAACTGTCTTTCCCTTGGTCAGGTGCTGGCCTGGTTTGAGGAAGGTGAAGAGACCGTCACTGCATTTGTGGAGCCCTTTGTCATCCTCCTCATCCTCATCGCCAATGCTGTGGTTGGAGTTTGGCAGGTCAGTGGCATGGGACAGTGCTGGTTAAAGAGCAAAGGTCAAGGGGCACAGAGTACTTTCTGACAGGAGTAATCACAGTGTGCTGGGCATGGCACGGTGTTTAGAAGGTGAACATGGTTAACAGATGAGGAGTCACTGTTAATTCAGAGTAGATTGCAGCATGAACTTAGAGTTTAAGCTCAGCACAATAATTAGAAAGGACAAGAGATGCAAACCAGTTAACTGAGCACTCAGAAGCTCATTTGCAATAAAAACACAGAAATAGGAAAAGAATTTTTGTCTGTTATTTTTACAGGAGCGTAATGCAGAAAGTGCCATTGAAGCTCTGAAAGAGTACGAGCCGGAAATGGGGAAGGTGTACCGCGCTGACAGGAAAAGCGTCCAGAGGATCAAGGCCAGGGAGATTGTCCCCGGGGACATCGTGGAAGTGTCCGGTGAGGCACCTTATCTGCCACGGCATTTTACCATCATTTACCTCCTATCCGTCCTTCAAGATCTCCTTAAAAAGATACCATATTAATTATAATTGTTCTCTTGTCCCTGAATATGACCATGAGGTCTTTAAAAAGACACTGTAAAGGAGCTCTGATTAGTGCATTGGTGTTTGCCGGGAGATAATACAGGGTAACATCAATGGTACAGAGCAGTGAAAAAAAGAGTCTGTCTGAGCTTGTAGAGACATGAAAGCGGGTGAAAGATTTAGATTGCTGAGTAAACTTGCTGAGAAAAGAAAAGGGAAGCTCTCTCTTTTCCATTCCAACTCCTTTTCTCCTTTGGACACCTGCTATCCATCAAATTTGTTAATTTTCCACTGTCTCTCGCTGTCCCTAGGTACTGCTTAGCTTTATTTCTCACTTTCACCACCACTCCATCAGAATCAAGCTATATAAATACCTTTTCATCGTGCTTTCATAGAGTTTGCTTTACATTATAATAATTTGAGCATTTTAAGAGTACCGCAAAGTAATCTTCAATTATGCATCTTGAAAATCATTGAAAATGAAGAATCTGTGCACATTTTAAAGCAGTGTTATGATGCTGAGCTTTTACATCATTGCAATAGTATCCTATCTAGAGGAAATGGACTAACAGCTCTGTCCATGGCTCCCCTAGTTGGAGACAAAGTGCCTGCTGACATCAGGATTACTGCTATCCGTTCTACCACCCTCCGTGTCGATCAGTCCATTCTCACCGGTCAGTCAACCACTTTACTCTTTCTCTATATTGCTTGTCTAACATTGTCACTGTTTAAAAATGCTTTGAAAACTATAATATGCATATTGCAGCTAAACTTTACTAGCTGTATAGTCTTTGACTGAATAAAACAAAATGCCTTTACATCTGTCACACTCTCTGTGTGTCTGTATGGTATAATCTGATCACGTTCCCTATGGCTCTCCATTAGGTGAGTCTGTCAGTGTGATCAAGCACACTGATGTCGTTCCTGACCCCAGAGCTGTGAACCAGGACAAGAAGAACATGCTGTTCTCCGTGAGCATCTCTCTGCTTTTCTTTATTGGCCTTACATTTGTACCGATGGTCTCCTTAAGACAACACCTCCTTACAGTGTCATATTTCCATCCCATCACCTCTTCATCTTTCATTTGTACAGTTCTGATCCTGGTCTATGTTGTTTGATGTCTTTTTGACTTTCAGGGTACCAACATTGCGGCAGGAAAGGCCATCGGAGTGGCTGTGGCCACTGGTGTCTCCACTGAGATCGGCAAAATCCGTGACCAGATGGCAGCCACCGAGCAAGAGAAGACCCCCCTGCAACAGAAGCTGGATGAATTTGGCGAGCAGCTTTCCAAAGTCATTTCCCTCATCTGCGTTGCCGTGTGGTTGATCAATATTGGCCACTTCAACGACCCCGTCCATGGCGGCTCATGGATCCGCGGTGCTGTCTACTACTTTAAGATCGCCGTGGCCTTGGCCGTTGCTGCCATCCCTGAAGGTATGGTGCTGCCTGCGAGCTGGAGGGTGCATTTCCATACCCATAACTCCAGTTGGCTTAAACATGTAAACATTGACATCAAACATAAGTTCTAACCAATATAGTTTAATCTAATCGAATCAAATCTAATCTATCTATCTATCTATCTATCTATCTATCTATCTATCTAATCACCAAAGGATGTTTTTTATGTCCATCATCAATGCTGCAAAAGTGCTCCTCTCATTCTTACACATTACTCTTCCCTGTTGGCCATCCATGTGCATGTACACACATGTCTTTCTGAACGCAATGTTGGGTTGCTGTTTGCTGCAGGTCTGCCAGCTGTCATCACCACTTGCCTGGCTCTGGGTACACGGCGCATGGCCAAGAAGAACGCCATCGTAAGGAGCCTGCCATCCGTGGAGACCCTGGGATGCACTTCTGTCATCTGTTCCGATAAGACCGGCACCCTCACCACCAATCAGATGTGTGTGACCAAGGTGAGCCAGGATTGGCACGAGTATTCAGTGGGCTCATTTTACTGCCAGACTCCATTAAACTGTGGCACACGAGTCACAGGGAAGCTGAGCAAATGGTCACCATCTGTCTCATTGCAGATGTTCATCATTGATAAAGTGGAAGGTGACAATGTTGTCCTGGAAGATTTCAATATCTCTGGGTCCAAGTATACCCCCGAGGGAGAAGTGTGAGTACTCTATGCATTGGTATCTCATGTATATATGCAACATTTGTACTATAGTCCATCTAATTATCGCCAAATATTTAAGGGCAATATAGGGACATCATGGTAAGAACGTCAAAACCCATGAAGGTATTGACCAAATTAGTCTATGATAGTTTCACTTTCGTGGGCTATTTGTGGTATAATGGACTGATACCCTTAACAAAATTCAAATAGCAGTAGTATGTTCTCCCACCAGCACCAAGGGCAGTGCCCCTGTGAAGTGTGGCCAGTACGACGGCCTCGTGGAGCTGGCCACCATCTGTGCCCTGTGCAATGACTCCTCCCTGGACTACAATGAAGTGAGTATGACTGCCTGCAAAATGATATTAGCAAGATTAGCGAATAACTATCAAATCTAAGCTTAATGACATTAAATTGATATCAAAATGTCCTTGTTGACACAGAATAGCTTCAGTATTACTGTTACTCACAGGGCTGGAAATGAAGTTCGCCCACTCACCTGAGGCAAATCATTTAGAAGAAGGGAGGGTACAAAAACTGAGCACTAGCCTACTGGCTAGTACAAAAGAAATGCATTTTATACTGAACTAGCCCAGTTGGCTAGCAGCAAAAATTCTTAAGTTCCTAGGTTACCTGGGTACTGTCAGTCCCACCCAGATCTTTTTCCTTTAGTGGGTTTTGCGGAAAGACACTGTATTAACGAAATACCAGCACGGGCAGTTATTTCCACACAAGTAGTCTGTAATCTGTCAGGATATATTGGTGTTTCCTAATCTTTTTGAGCATTCCAGACATGCTACCAGATCCCGCAGTAATCTTTCTTTTCTGAGGGTGACAGCAAGAGCAATTATCAGGTGTTTGACAGTTTAGTCTTGTGGAGCCTGTCTAATGGACTGCAGGGCAGTGTACAGGCAGCAGACACAGGCTCTTTTAAATACAGTATAAGTCCTTACTTTATCTAATGCCATCTTTTCCTCTCCTTTTCACTCTTTCCCTTGCTGCACCTTCCCTTCTGCTTTGAAATTCCTTCCCCTTTTCCCACCCAGTCATTCTATCCTTAGTTTTATTAATTTATTTTTGCTCATTAAAATGTGAGCACACCCTCAGCCCTTAAGTGTACTCATGTGAATGCACAGCAGTGTGCACACTCATCCATGTATATTTTTGCCATTATGGAGATATTTATGAAATTAAATCATTCCCACAGATCACATGACATGGTTTCTAGTACTGTATTGTTAACAGAACACAATAAAAATGTGCAAGATACAAATAACACTGAATAAAAATATTACTGTATAATCATTAGTAGTATTTCAGATTAAACATAAAATCCTTAGATTTGAACCTTTTTCTCCATATTGTAAGAACACTTAGACTCTTCACACGTGCCTTTCGATATTGGTTGCAGGATCGACATACTTTTCTGACCTCTTGGTTTCCTTATCTTGTTCTACTTGTTGCTGCTCCTTCAGCTGCTAAGTTCCCTCTAAATTCCCTCTGAACTTCTCTCCCCCCCTTCCCCCCCAGTCTAAGGGTATTTACGAGAAGGTGGGTGAGGCTACAGAGACTGCCCTCTGCTGTCTGGTTGAGAAGATGAACGTGTTCAACACTGAGGTGCGCGGGCTGTCCAAGGTGGAGAGAGCCAACACCTGCTGTACTGTAAGTATCACAATAAACACCTTCAGCCATCTGACCGGTGCAGTGTACGGAAGCATTTTGCAAAGTAATGAAAAAGTATGTGCCTGTGTCATAGCTTAAGTTCTAAGCTTCCTACATCGATTCTGCACCAAAGGTGATTAAGCAACTGATGAAGAAAGACTTCACCCTGGAGTTCTCACGTGACAGGAAGTCCATGTCTGTTTATTGCTCGCCAGCCAAATCATCTCGTGTCGCTGTTGGCAACAAGATGTTTGTGAAGGTATATATTCTTCAACTCAGTGTGCATGTCTGTATAACACATTCATGGGATGAATCTATGGCTAGCGTGAGTGTCTCACTCTTTTTCCTGTCTGGCTTTTCAGGCACTGGTATCCTCCCTTTATCCAAATACACCCTGTTCAGATTAATTTGTCACATTAAACTGCTGTGTTATGTGTGAACGTGTTGTTTTGATGTGTGTTTTTAGTGTAGGCTCTGGACAATGTTGCTAAAAATGGTTTTGTTTTTAATATGTTTTTAGGGTAAATATTGCCTTAAAATGACTAAATAATACAGTGTGAGTCCAAATGTAAAGTAGTATTTGACAGCACCCCTTAAAGCTACTATAACTTACAGAACTCAGTAAGAGCAGATTTGTCCATGCTGAGCACTTTGCTGCCCTTGCCCACAGGGAGCCCCAGAGGGTGTCATTGATAGGTGCGCCTATGTCCGTGTTGGCACCACCCGGGTACCCCTGACTCCCCCTGTCAAGGATAAAATCATGACTGTAATCAAGGAATGGGGTACTGGTAGGGACACCCTGCGCTGCCTGGCCCTTGCCACCCGTGACACCCCTCTGAAGGTGGAGGAGATGAACCTGGAGGACTCAACCAAGTTTGCAGAATATGAGGTACGGGCATGAGAATGGAAGGGGGTTCGGATGGAGAAACACATGACGCAAAACTGAAACTGGGCACCTTCTATTTTGCAACTGCAAGATAAGGTCCTAAAAGCCAGAGGAGGAAAATGTTGAATATTTGTCAAGTTTCTGTTTTTGATGGTTAGATTAGATATATTAGAGTAGATTAGACAGAGCAGCACATTAAAAGCAGATGGGAAACAGTGTGGAACAGAAAAGTACTGCAGATTTTCAACAAAGGACAGGAAACATAATAGAGACATAGTCATCTGGGTACATGGGCTTTTTGCAGGTAAGCCCTCGCAGTGATGTGCTCTCTCTCCCCTCAGACTGACCTGACCTTCGTTGGCTGTGTGGGTATGCTTGATCCTCCACGTAAGGAAGTCACTGGATCTATTGAGCTGTGCAGGGCTGCAGGAATCCGCGTCATCATGATCACTGGTAAGTACGCCTCCTTCCTGTGTCCTTATCTCCTCCTTTCACTGCTTCTCTCTCTTTTTCTCATCCAGTCCTTCTGTTTTCACTCCACATGTGACAGTGTCTGTCATTTGAACAACTTTTGGTTGTGCCTGTTTGCTCGCCTATGTCCGTATTTCATTGTCTTCAGCTGATACCAACCCATGCCCTGTCTCTCAGGTGACAACAAGGGGACAGCGGTGGCCATCTGCCGTCGCATCGGCATCTTCGGTGAGGATGAGGACGTCACTGGCCGGGCCTTTACTGGACGTGAGTTTGATGACCTTCCCACGTCCGAGCAGAGGGAGGCAGTCCGCCGGGCGTGCTGCTTTGCCCGTGTGGAGCCCGCTCACAAAAGCAAGATCGTGGAGTACCTGCAGAGCTACGATGAGATCACTGCCATGGTGAGGGAGGGGCCACTTTCCTCCCATTAGGCAGTCTGCTCACTACCATCCCCTCCTCCATCACTTTAACTCCCTCTCTTCTTCCTTCCAGACTGGTGATGGCGTAAACGACGCCCCTGCCCTGAAGAAGGCTGAGATTGGCATTGCCATGGGCTCTGGCACTGCTGTTGCCAAGTCTGCATCAGAGATGGTCCTGGCTGACGACAACTTCTCCTCCATTGTGGCGGCTGTGGAGGAGGGTCGTGCCATCTACAACAACATGAAGCAGTTCATTCGCTACCTTATTTCCTCAAATGTGGGCGAAGTTGTCTGGTGAGCTGAGTTTCCTTTAGTGTGCTAACACACTCCCCTGGATGGTGTCCATTCTCATCATAACCCCTTCTCCCCTCCCTTTGCCTCCAGTATCTTCCTGACAGCAGCTCTGGGTCTGCCTGAGGCTCTGATCCCGGTGCAGCTGCTGTGGGTGAACCTGGTAACGGACGGCCTTCCTGCCACCGCCCTGGGCTTCAACCCCCCAGACCTGGACATCATGGGCAAGGCCCCCCGCTCCCCGAAGGAGCCGCTTATCTCCGGCTGGCTCTTCTTCAGATACCTGGCCATTGGCGGTATGTGTGTGCCATTGACTCCTCTTGGCTGACTCAGCTGGCCGTGGAGCCCAGTTTGAGTCCATTCCTTTCCCCTTTCCCCCTAGGCTATGTGGGCGCAGCTACAGTCGGTGCTGCAGCCTGGTGGTTCTTGTATAGTGAAGATGGTCCCAAGGTCACTTTCTATCAGCTGGTGAGATGTGCACCTTAACTGTATTACTACTCTACTATGCTGCTTTGCTTGAAGAGCACAATTTCAACTGCAGGAATTGACTAGTCATGGAAACTTGACAGATACAACACAAATGCACCTAAGGTAATATAGGCATTCTCTTATTAGCCCTGTATCTCTTCTTCAGTCCCACTTCATGCAGTGCCACGATGAGAATGAAGACTTTGCTGGTGTTGAATGTGAAATCTTTGAAGCTGCCCCACCAATGACCATGGCCCTGTCCGTGCTGGTCACCATCGAGATGTGCAATGCACTCAACAGGTCAGTTTACGATTCTTTGTTAATAATAAATAGAATAAAATTGGTTGTATAATAGCAGAGGTAATAAATTAATAAAACAGTTCCCACTGAACAAGCAATACATCTTTGTGTTTATACTGTAAGATCTTGCTGTCTGAGAGTCATGTGACCAAACGCTCTCCTTTAGCCTTTCTGAGAATCAGTCACTGCTGCGCATGCCTCCCTGGAGCAATTGCTGGCTGCTGGGTGCCATGACCCTCTCAATGTCCCTCCACTTCCTGATCATCTATGTGGACCCTCTTCCCGTGAGTCCACTTGCTTTGCAACCTTCTCCTCGCTCTCGCTCACCACAGCTCTCCATCAAGGCCAGCCCTTAGCTCATTGCATTTTCGGAGCACCTTCATCTCTATTACTATCTTTTACTCATGCTCTCTTTGTATCCTATTATTCTATGTGCTCTTATGCTATGTTTTTAAAATAACATCTTAACTGTAAACATGCTATTAGTTGAGTTCTTCCCAAATGAGCTTGTTGGGCCAAATGGCCTCCTCTGGTTTTTAAATGTCTTATGTATATATCTGGTCTAGGTTTTCCCAGATCATTTCTCTTGTATATTGTTTAGGCATCGTGCCACACAGCACATTGTGTAACTAAGTGTGTTTATGCGCAATGATGCCATATCAATGCGTAATTGTACTGTCTGCCTTTCTCTTTCCCAGATGATCTTCAAGCTGACTCATTTAAATTTCACTCAGTGGATGATGGTGCTACAGCTATCCTTCCCAGTTATCTTGATTGATGAGGTGCTCAAGTTCATGGCCCGCAACTACCTGGAACGTAAGTTATAATAGCTGAGTATCGGATATCTGATTCACATTGGCACATGTTGAAATTACATTTTATTTTTTGACTCCTTGTACCTCCTTGAATTCTTGTGTGGATTTTGGCAGCAAAAGGTACTGTGAAGTGCCAGTTTGTACATTAGAACATTTTGAGTTTGGGAAATTAAAACAAATGTCTGAAAGTAGATCTATAGCAGAGTTCTGAGCATCAGGATTTCACTAAATGGCATGAAGGTATTTGCAAAATTAAAAGCATTTTTTGTAGTTAACCAGTTTCAGAGATTTTTTCATTCTTTAATATTCCCTTTATGGTACTGTGATGTGTATTATGCTGATTAAGTTGAATTTCACCTGTTTTGTTACATTAATTTGTTAATTTGCTGTCAATCCTGTTAATACATTCTCTTACTTTTCCCCAATCCTTTTAAAGTGTCACCACTTGATTTCCTAATATTCTGTTCTTAGGTACCCTGATACCCCTCATTATTCACTCATTCACCACTGCAGCCTCTAATTGTACCTCCATTCTCTCCCATGATTTTCCTCTCCAAACACTCACTTGCCGTTTTTTTCCCCTCCAGCCTAATCACATTTCCTTCCCTTCATTTCCCTGTAACAAAGCAAGGTATCCCACAATCCTCTGCATTGGCCCTTGTCTGCACCCCGTGTAATGGCACAGTTTGCTTTGTGTAGTTTAGGTATTAATGTAGAGCTGGTTTGTGTCAAGAGCATGTCTCTGTTTTCATGTAAAACTGTCTGGTTCACTTTCCCAGTGACATAATATCACACATAATAACACAGCTCTTTATCTTTATTCACAATAAATATTTACGTAACCCTATTTACTGGAATATGTTGCTTGACACAGCCCTATTTACTGGCATATGTTGCATTACATAGCTCTATTTACTAGCATATGTTGCATTACTTAGCCCTATTTACTGGCATATGTGTCGCATTAAATAGCCCAATTTACTGGCATGTGGCATATGTTAAATTAATATTCTTATTAACAGTGACCAATATTTACAATACTAGTGCTACTACTGGCAAATTAGCTGATAAATATTACTAATTAATAACAATAATACTAATGATAACAGTGGCCGGGTATACCAAGGAAAAACCTGATACTGGATTATTGCTTTATTACTGATATCAGCTACTAACAGTTACTAATAATGACTAACAAATGAAGACATAATCCTATTTGACTCCATTCTATGATTTGACTCCACCACAGAGAAAGATGACAATCTAGTGGCGAAAAAGTGGAAATGAAGAAGAGGTGAGGGAGGAGAAAGGGAAGATCACTGAAAGAATGCATTGAGATCCAAGGAGCAATATGAAACAACAAAAAATAAGAAAAACAATTTATACGCTATTTTAATAAGGTTTTCATTCCTAAAATGAGAATAACCTTTTCCACATACTTGAGGCCTTGTTTTAGCAGAACCTTGTTTATTCTTTCAATCCTCATTTCTGTTGTTTCTACTGTTTTTAGTTCCTTTCTGAAGTATTTTTCCTCATGTTCTCACACAATTTAACGCCAACTTGTGAAGCTCACACCTTCTGAAGAGGTTACCATAGAGCTTGTCTGTGACTCTGATACACATCAGTATAAAAAGACTATGCTTTTTATTTTTATTTTCAACATTTATTTAAATGGACATACATTCAGCTGTGCAGGGCATTAAAATTATACTGCAGTGGGACTTTTACTCACTTATACACTTTTCAATACAATAATAATGAAGAAAATAGATTGATCCATGGGAAGTGATGGAACTAGATTTTATTTAACAGTCATTAACAGTAATTTATTTAACTAACAGCAAATAAAAGAAATAAATGACAAAACTACAAGTGAAATTTTATTTTACATTTCAATTTAAAGTAACACATCTTGTGAATTATAAACATTATATAAATTCTGAGATATAATATGTTCCATGTACACATGGGAAAGCTTATTAAAAAGAGGTAGCAAATTACAAAAATAGAGAAAAACAGTGACACGTAGCAGGGCTGGGACTGCTGCCTAATGGCCCCTGTTGGGAAGCTCAGAAATCACCCCTGGTCTCTCCCAGGCACTTTGGTGTCCTCCTGTAGTCCAAAGACCCTAAGCCTAATCTGACATTCCATCTAGGGGGCATCCCCTCCTTGTGCCCCGTGGAAGATGGATGAAACTTCTAGTACTCACCCCTCTGTTAAAATTCAAATATTCATTCATCCATCTTCCATAACTGTTTATCAGGTACAGGATCATGGTGAGCCCAGCACCTCTCCTAAGGAGCAGAAAGCAGGGGACACCCTCAATGGGATGGCAATCCATTTAGGACACACACTTTAATAGAACTAAATAACTAAATAAAATTTAGAGATACCAATTCATTTCAACTGCATCTGGGAGGAAACTGGAACACCATACTATATATTGCATCATTGGAGGCAATTCATATGTAAATTATACACTCACCTAAAGGATTATTAGGAACACCTGTTCAATTTCTCATTAATGCAATTATCTAAGCAACCAATCA
>JAODLD010000101.1:31690763-31703233 GCA_026781065.1 Mormyrops boulengeri | reverse complement strand
ACATTATACAAGTTTCACTTCTTGAATGGAATTAGTGAAATAAATCAACTTTTTGAAGATATTCTAATTATATGACCGGCACCTGTATATAAACACATTAACATATGATTAAAGTGACAAATACTTATACATTTGAACTACCGTATAACATACTGCATATGGCCTACTGGGACTACTTTATAACTACAGCTCTTTGTGCACGAGTTGGGGCAGCCTCGAATCCCTTCCTGCAGCGGTTTCTCCCTGCCCCCTTCTCCGCTGTCCATCTCTCTGAGGTCTGATCTCTCTTCAGGGTCTGCAGAACTAACCGCATGCAATCTATCATGAGGTGAGGACACACAGTATTCAAAATAAACAAATCTCTTCTTGCCTAAGGCCTAAGACATAACAGACCCAATAAGACTCCCCTCCCGGGCCTACCAATGTCAAATTCTCTTTCCACAGTGGCATGCACAATATTTGAAATAAATGGAGACGGCCAGCTTGAATTTACATGCTTTTATTTAACATTGACGATTGGTACAAAAGTGAAGTAGGTTTTTTTTTTTTCTTTTGTTTCATATGGCCAGAAAAGTTCTCAAAAATTACATGGAAATGGGTGAGCAAAACATTCACACAGAGGACAAGAGCAGAGGAGTGGCAGCAGACTTCAGTGCTGAAAGTGCGATCATTATGGCAGCTCTTCCCTTCTTCACTGTACAGAGTCCATATCATGATCCCCAATACTCTGACGGAGGTAGTCCTCATACAGCGTTTTCTGTCAGAAATGGCAAAACCACATGGTGATTTGTGAATAACAGACCTTAGAACACCCAAACGGCACATACTCTGCTGGCATCTCACAAAATACACCAAATGCATGAATGAAGCAGGGGATGCAAAGTATTCTAAAAACAAGTATTATATATGGGTTGGAGACTATGTGCCACTTTTTGGGTCACGTGTAAAAATGCTGGCTAGATTTGTTGCCTTTCATTTTAGCAACCAGGAAACTGAAGTGCCACGTACACTGGGAGTTTCAGTGAAGTCAATTCAACTTGCAGTTTCCTGAGAAAGAGCGGCTAAGCTGCTGTTGGCAGGGAAGTTTTGCTGTAGCATCAGATAGGGGCAAGTGAACAAAAGCACGTACTCCTTAATCCACAACAATCATGCCCTGCTTTGAGTCTCAAGGAAACGCAGGTCAGGAACTGCCAGTTACACAAAAGAAGAAAAATAATGTAAAGTATAATGACCCAGGCAGTGGTCTAATGAGAAAAAGTGAGCATTTTCAACAAAAAAAAAAAAAAAAAACAAATGATAGAATGGCTTATGGAAGAAAGGTGTCACATCCCTCACATTTGCGGACTGAGCCTGGTTGAAGCTCCTCTGGCAGCTGATAGTGACTCAACACCCCATTAAGACACTTTCTTGCAGTTTAGTTTAAGCTGGTTTATGGAGACTAGAACCAAAGGCAGACACTGAACCACGCTGGCATGGCAGGCTACCTTCTTATTTTTCACAGCTTCATCAATGTACTCCAGCTTATCCTGTAGGTGCCTCTTCTGTCTGCCAGTGAGAGTCGGCTGAGTGCTGGAGAGGCAAAGCATGCAAAACCTTTGAGATACCAAAACACCCAGAGGGGGGAAACAGAGCAGTGTACTTATGACTGAGGGGGAAGGTTGACATGAGTGGGAACTGATGTAGCCAACAGGATAAACTGTTAGAGCGTCCCTATATTATTAACATTGCTACGTCATTTGGGTTACATCTCTAGGTGTGTGGAGTTTAAGTCAAGGGAGGTGATGCTACGATTATACAATTACTTGGTAAGATCCAACCTAGAATATTGTGTGCAGGTTTGGTTACCATACCTTAAAAAAGACATTGCTGCCTTGGAAAAGGTTCAACGTAGGGCTACGAGAATGATTCCTGGTCTTATAGGAATGTCTTATGAGGAGAGGTTAGCTAAGCTGAATCTGTTCAGTCTCACGCAAAGGAGATTAAGGGGGGACATGATCCAGGTATATAAGATTCTAACAGGAATCCATGCTGTACAGCCAAATGGCTACTGTAATATTAGTTTAAATACTAGAACTCGGGCCATAGGTGGAAATTAGCGGGAGAACATTTTAAAATGAATTTGAGAAAACACTTCTTTACACAGCGTGTAGTTGGAGTATGGAACAGTCTTCCTGTTAGTGTAGTGCAAGCTAAAACCTTGGGTTCCTATAAATCAGAGCTAGATAAGATTAAGAACTCTGAGCTATTAGTTAAGTTCTCCCCAAACGAGCTTGATGGGCCAAATGGCCTCCTCTCATTTGTACGTTTCTTATGTTCTTATTGTAGACTGTGGGTAAATGTGCAGAAATGTACAGAAACACACAGATACAGGACTGTTACCCTTAAAGGAATGTTACACAGGGAAATACAGTTTCCCTGCTGGGCGGGAAATGAGCTGGTTCTCACCGGAAAGCAAAACGTGCAAGGAGAAGAAGAATGAAGGAAAGCAGGACGAGGCCACTGCAGAAGTAGAACTGCTGCTGGACCGAGAAGCTATCAAATGCCCACAGCACAGGCAGCTGTGTGAAGGAATGTCATCAGGTCATTAGACATCGAAGCAAATTTCTTTAATGGCCATTTAAATAATTTCACAAACATCCTAACTCTAGTTATTTAAATAAAAACACTAAGCAATGAAATAAGAAAAAAAAAACATTAAGAAAAGGGAAAATAACAATAAATATATTAGTACCAGTCAAAAGATTGAGTACACCTGTTTGAAAGGATAGTCACCTATGCTTTAAACTTCGTATTCATATCCATTTAAAGGTGTGGATGTTGATCCTATGGACCAAGTCAAAATGTGGAATATTTGGGCCCAACCATTGTATTTGAAAGATGCAAAGAAGGGGAGAACTTGAGTTATGCTTGTGTGGTTCCTACTGTCAAGTATGAAGGAGGCAGCATCATGGTCTGGACTTGCTTTGCTAATAAGGACAATCTCATTCATCACAGCACGCTTCAAAGGGCATGCCATTACCATTAGCATTATGACTGTATGGAATTTATCAGCAATATAACCCAATACACACCTCAAAACTGAGTGAGTAGTATCTGACACAGAAGGAACGTGAACGGCTGGTCAAGCTAGTGACCTGGCCTGGACAGAACAGCTGAAACAAAGCAAGTCAGAAGCTCCATACATCTATTGGAAAATATGATAGAAAACAGTAAATGTAGTCAAACTTTTGACTGCTATGACAAGCTAAGCATTTCCTGGAACTCACTAACTCAATGGTACACTTCTGTAATGCATTGTGGATTGTCTTATGCCCCACCCAAAGACTTTCACCAATACAGTCAGAAATGCCAGAAACAGTACATGAAGTTTTAGGGAAATCACAGCTAGGAATAATTTTAATTCATTGCTCCTGAGAAATAAATAATCTCCCATTTTGTTTAGAAACGGCATCCCACTGGTATTTGGTCTATCTGTGATATTTAGTCTCCCCCCCCATTTGGGTGCAACAAGACCATGAAAACTACCACAATTTCAGTTGGTATTCCCAAAACTAACCTAAAGAATTTTCCAGCACTTAAATGGACCAGGGTGAAGATTTATTTTTAAAATTAACCGCATAAACCCTGCTGCTAGGGCCCGAAACGGGACTTTCTAATCTTACAGCCATAACAGCAAACACCAGTTTAGTTTAACTGCAATGGATCTTAAATGTTCAGGAATGAAACGCTCAGCCACCAAACATGCAAGCGTTAGAGTAGGGGCAGCCAATCTTACCCAGATAGAGCTGTTGAGTATGAGAGTTTTTGCTGCAGTTCCCTGATTAGGTTAATAATTAAAGGACTGATTGGCTGAAGAGTCCTCACACCTGGGTTTGAACAGCTGACCTAAAGGTTATCCCAAAAACCTACATACACACTGGCCCTTTGTGGATAAGATTGCCCACCCCTGCATTAGACGGACCCCTGGACCTACCAGGTACATGCTGAGAGCTTCTGTTCCCTCCATGCCCAAAGTCAGTTCCACAGTCTCCCTGGACAGGCTGCCCAGCAGCAGTAACATCAGCAATGATAGTGGCACAGAGAATCCCATCATGCCGAGCAGGCAGCCCTTACACTGTGCACGCCGCTTCCCTCGGCTGCGCTCCCTTGAGAAAATGAAGGATGGTCATGATGTTTCACGGTGTATTTCAATACAGATCTATGCACTCACATTTTGTTTGTAATTTACCACAACTCCATACCATTATTATACTGTCATTGCTGTCCAACGTCTCCACCGGAATGCCATTTACACAGCTGTTCTACAAAGCACAATGCCACTTTAAATGTTAAATTATGCGAGTACACATTGTACATTTGTAGTACATACTGTTTATTTTTGTACATACTGCTTATTTGTTATTCATGTATCTTTCCTTGCCATTCCATTCTATGCCACTTATCCGGGGTCGGGAAATGGGGGCAGGAGTCTAAGCAGGGATGCCCAGACCTCCCTCTTGCCAGCTACCTCCTCCAGCTCCTCTGGGGGAATACCAAGGCATTCCCAGGCCAGCCGAGAGAAATAATCTCTCCATCGTGTCCTGGGTCTGCCCCGGGACCTCCTCCCGGTTGGACACACCTGAAACACCTCCTCAGGGAGCTGTCCAGGAGGCACCCTAGATAGATACCAAACCACCTCAACTGGATCCTGTCCATGTGGAGGAGCAGCAGCTCTACTTTGAGCCCCTCCTGAATGTCTGAGCTCCTCACCCCATCTCTAAGGCTGAGCCCAGACACCCTGTGAAGGAAACTCATTTTTGCCACGATTATTCGAGATGTCATTCATTCAGTCACTACCCAGAGCTCAAGACCATTGGTGAGGGTAGGAACGTAGATCGATTGGTAAATGGAAAACTTCGCCTTCCAGTTCAACTCTCTCTTTGCCACGGCAGAACGGTACAGTGTCCACGTTACTGCCGACGCTGCACCGATCCGCCTGTTTCTCTCCTGCTCCCTTCTTCCCTCACTCTTGAAGATGACCCTGAGATACTTAATCTCCTCCACTTCAGGCAGTAATCCATCTCTCACCAGGAGAGGGCAATCCACCCTTTTCCGGTCGAGAACCATGACCTCAGACATGGAGGTGCTGATCCGCATCCCCGCCATCTCACACTCAGCTGCAAACCGCCCCAGTGCATGCTGCAGGTCACCAGTCGAGGACACCAACAGGACCACATCATCCGCAAAAAGCAAAGACGCAATCCTGAGGCCCCTGAACCGGACCTCCTCCGCCCCTTGGCTATGCCTAGAAATTTTGTCCATAAATATTATGAACAGAGTTGGTGATAAAGGGCAGCCCACAGAGAAAGAGTCTGACTTACTGCTGGCAATGCGAACCAAGCTCTCGCTCTGTTTGTACAGCGAGCTGATGGCCCGCAACAGACCCCATACTTCTGAAGCACCCCCTACAAAACCCCCTAAGTGAGACAGTCATATGCCTTTTCCAAGTCCACAAAACACATGGAGACTGATGGGGCATACTCCCATGAACCCTCCAGTAGCCCTGTGAGGGTGAAGAGCTGGTCCAGTGTTCCACAGTCAGGACGGAATCTGCATCGTTCCTCCTGGATCCAAGGTTCAACCAATGGACGGACCCTCCTCTTCAGTACCGGTATAGACCTTACCAGGCTGAGAAGTGTGATCACCCTGTAGTTGGGATACATCCTCTGGTCCGATTCTTAAAATTTGGGATCACCACCCCAGTCTGGCAATCCAAAGGCACTGTCCCCAATGTCTACACAATGTTGAAGAGGCTTGTTAGCCAAGGCAGCACAACAATATCAAAAGCTTTTAAAGAATTCAGGCCGAATCTCAGCCACCTCCACAGCATTACCACCGGAGTGTTTTTGGTATGTGCAAGTCTCCCTCTAGTTTTCAAGTTACACTTCCAGGCGCATCAGTGGGATTCAGGAGATCCTCAAAATATTCCTTCCACGGCCTGACTAAATCCCTGGTTGAGGTAAATTTTTCTCCATTCCCACTGTAAGCAGCATGGGTAAAGCTCTGCTCCCCCCACCCCGAGTGACCGGACGGTTTGCCAGAACCTTTTTGAGGCCGTCCGAAAGTCCTTTTCCGAAGCCTCAAATTCCTCCCACACCTGAGTTTCTGCTTCAGCAACCACCAAACCCACTTTCCGCTATGCCTGCTGGTACCCGTCAGCTGCTTCAGGAGTCCCATAAGCTAATCAAGCTCAGAAGGACTTCTTCAGCCTGACAGCTCCATTTTCTGCTGGTATCCACCATCGGGTTTGGGGATTGCCGCCACGACAGGCACCAGCAACCTTACAGGCACAGCTCAGCACTGCCACCTCAGCAATGGAGTCCTGGAACATGGCCCATTCAGGTTCCATGTCCTCCAAAGTAGTTCTGATGGAGGTGTGAGTTAAAGATCTCCTGGATAGGGACCTCCGCCAGATGCTCCCAGCATACCCACACTATATGTTTGGGTCTAACAGGCCTATCTGGCATCTTCCCCCACCATCGGATCCAACTTGCCACCAGGTGGTGATCGCTTGACAGCTCAGCTCCTCTTTTCACCCGAGTGTCCAAAACATTTGGACGCAGATCCAATGATACAATTACAAAATCGATCATCAAACTGCGAGCTTGGGGCCTCTGGTGCCAAGTGCACTTATGAACACCCTTCATGTATCCATTAGACTTAAGCTATTACATTTTTTTTTAGTTAGTTAGTTTGATTTAAATAAAACCAACTAAAAACTAAGTGCAGTCTCAGCAGTGATTCAGGGTTACATTTCACTGCATGTTGTACATTTATAACTATGCATGTGACAAAACATCCTGGGCTTGATAAACTTGATGCAGCTAGCTAGTCATTGGGCTACAGAATGCCAGATAGGGAGGCCCTTCAATGTCTTTTTAGACAGTGAAATCTTGAATGGTAAGTACATGGTTTCGCTAAACTTAAAGTCTGGCATCTCTCTAATCCAACAACTTATCCAGGACATGATCACAGAGAACCTGAAGCCTGTTTCAAAAAGCAGGGAGTACAAGGCAGGGAAAGCCTTGGATACATGCACAAACACACACCAGGTAATTTAGAGATGCCTGGTTTATGTGGGAAGAAACTGGAGTACCTGGAAGACACTCAAACACACAAAAGAGGGATGGAATTTGAACCCTCCTCCCTGAAGGTGTGCACTGGCAGCACTCCCTACATAGGATGCCTCAATATTAATTTCTTTTTCTTTCAAGTGGTCAAAACCCACCTAGATGCCGTTTCTGGCTCATCAGTACCTGTCAGTGGTTAATGCATTACGGATGGCATCTGTGATGAGCTCGCAGTCCTTCTCCAGTGAATTGAGAGTGTTCTGTACAGTCTGGTTAATAGTCTTCTCAATGGTCCGGCACACGTCTTCAATTTGATTGACACAGCGACTGGGCTGGGCAAAGAAAGCAGGAGAGAACATAAAAGGTGTTTAAAAGTACACTTTAGTTTTGGAAAAAAATGGAAACAAATGTTTAATGAATATCACACAGCACTCAATACGCATCTTAGAACATCCTCCACTATTCTTATATCTTGTTTGGCCAGATCCAAAGAATTTTAGCAGTGATGGCACGGTTTCAGATTTAACCAAAAACCAGAGCAAAATGCAAGCATTTGAACATGCATACATCTGTAAGCAAGGCAAAGGTTTTCTCATATTCTTACTTTATTGGGGTTTGGAATATAAATGGTAGGCATGTCGAATCCACACTTGTTGAGTCCTGGTCTCTTGCACAGCTCTTGAACAATCTGCATCATCACTCTCTGCAAAACAGCACATCGCTCACTGAATGAACTGTTCACTCCTACAGGACCATGTAAACAGTTGCAAAAAATTACAAAAGCTCTTATGAGCTGGTGGAGTATTTAGTTCACAATAGAATGCTATGCATTATACATTTCAGTACTACAGGGAACTAGAAAGACCTGAGGGTTAGAGGACAGCACCATGCGAAGCCAGAGCTGCCAGCTGCCCCAGATACCTGTCTGTCTGACTCACTGCCCGCTTCATCTGCTTTGCTCAGGTAGAACCGCAGCTTGTCACCATGGCTCTCATTTAGCTTCTCCACAATATTCAGGGTGCGTTTGCACAACGCCTGGCCCATCGGGTCAAAGAACACCAGAATAAGGTCACACAGATTACCTGAGGTGAGAAGAAAGGGAAAGACACTGATACACTAGAAGCATGACATAAGCTGATTCTCAATGTAAACAACACAGAAGTGGACAAAACTATAGAGTATTCGTACTAGAGTGTAGGGCTGTCACTGTCAAATGTATAATATCATATATTTTATATCAACCCTGACCGGAGTGCCACACCATCACAGGGTGCTCAGGTCACTCGCACATTTAGGCACTCCTGTTTACTTAAATAGAATGTTTCTTGGAAGAAAACCACAAGACCTGGCATTAACCCACACACACACAGGGTGAGCATGCACTCTCCACACACACAAAGCGATGATGTGCAGCCACAGTGCTACCCACTGAACCACCCTGAATAATAGTCCGGCACAATGTGCAAGGTTAATATTGACATCACATGTTACGCACATGCAACAGTCACATAAGATTACCCAGCTGACTATTGCAGTTTAACACAATAAGTTTTGCTAAAACATTTTACTCTGTTATAGAAAACAAACTAAGCTAGCAAGCGCTGCAATTTTAACAATGGTTCCTTGCTGTTGGTACAATACATTTCTGCACTACATGCCACGCATACAGTGGTGGGTGTGTGAAATAAACAAGAGTGAAAAGAAAAGAAAAGAAAAGAAAAGCAAACACGAACTGGTCACTGAAAAACATTCCATAGAGACAAAATTGAGCAAAAGCAAGTGATTTGCCAGCACTGCTTTGTGTCAGTTAGCACAAACACCACCAGCTTATTTAACAGACTGTTGGTAGATGTTCTATTCAAATACGTTTTCAACACATTGGATGAATTTTCAACCTATTATTTTATAAATATTGCAATATATATCGCCAAAAAAAAAGTCACAAAATCTCATATTCCTACTCAACACAAACAATACAAAATAAAAATCACATTGTCAAATTAAATTATACACATATCAGAGTATATTTGATATTATGTATACACACACACACACAAAATGGTTATTAATTTATATTATATGGTAATTATATACTATTGTGCAAGATGAGGCAGCTAAGTGATGGAGCTAGCCTTCATTTTAGTGGTGATTATCAAGAGATACTGGAGTCATAAAATTATTTGTCTCAAATTACTTAAGTCAAAGTTACGACTAGGCTACTCCAAGGCAAAGACAGGCTAGGCTACTCCAAGAGGCAAAAGGGCTCGTAGCTTATAGTTATTTATGGCTAACCTTGGATTATTGGGCAAGCCCACAGATGCCCTCTTAAGATGTCGTTGCACTGCAGCCATGCTCTGCGATATACTAGTTCTGCAACAACTGCATTTTCATTCACTTTTAGTTGTGTGCGTGCTCCCACACAACTGAGGCTCACACACACACAGACACACACACATAAAATCAAGATTAAAATCAAGTAATTGTGTCAGCTTCTACTAGAGTGTCTACATAGTGTACTACAGAGTCTGCATTAAAGAGGCATCCGACCTGTAGTATCTGAAAATGAGGGATGCATGAAATTCTCATTCCCTGCAATTTTCTCACCCAGCCAAAGAAGAGCCTGATCCACATCAAACGGGTACTTCATGTCCCCATCCACTAGGCCAGGTGAGTCCACAAAGGTAAGGAGACTGAAGCGCTTCTGTCGAGAAGTGCAGATCTCTGTGCTGAGGTACTCTGACACCCCTGATCCGGCATGAACCAATGAACACCCAGCATGCCTGCTGACATTTATACAACAAGAGGGCTTTTTTCCTAACCTGCAAACTCTTGTAGAGGTTTGAAGTGAGGGTAGAGATGTAGAGTTGCATTCCCCTAAAGATAAATAAATGAGAGAATTAAAACTATGTAAAAGGCCCCAAAACCGCAGTACCCTACACATCTCTGCACTACATGCCATTTCCAGAGTGGGAGACAAATTGGAAGTTAATAAAGCATCAGTTGCATAGCATGCAGTGCCACAGTTCATCAATATGTCAATAAAGTGATAAGAATGCATTAGAAAACCATACAGAACTATCAGTAAGGATCAGCATATCTGCACCACAGGTATTGAAATTAGCAATGGATTGGCAATGGATGTCCATCTCATGCATATAACTTCATATTATAAAATAAAGACAAGACACCTGCAGAAACATTTCATCCCCCAAATATCCCCATATATGTGAACAACAAATTGCAACTTGGTGTGTTTGCTTCATAATTTGTTATTCATTTTAGAATTCCATGTAGAGCCAGATCACTTGGATTAGGCAGCAATGTACAGCTCGGGTGTCACTGGACATATGTAAACAAAAAACGGAAGGTTTTTCTTCCCCCAAGATAAAGAGTTGCTGGTTACACACTACACAGCTAAGGTGCCCGAGTCTTATATATAGCTTCATCTCACGGTGAGAGACTCTCTCTTGCGACCACTGGTAACGAAACTGAAGCCTTGTGTTTCAATAGCCACTCCAGTCCGCAGGATGTGCTCTTCTACATACCTGAAAGAGACAAACAACTGAAAACAGTAAATTGTTTAGGGATGGCGTCAAAAACATAACGACTTTATTTACTAATTGATTGACATATATGTATGTTATACGATACTTAATTAGGTCCTTCAATGGCATTAGGGAAACATTCCATATCAGACACCCGATCGCAAAGGCAGGATTTTAATTATCAGACTAAAATCATAATACACCAATTATTCTCAGTTGATTACGTTGGCTGTGGAATCCCTGACAACCCGCAAACACGTGTGAATCATTCGTAAAGCATTACGATGCATTAGCTACCAGTTGATGAAAGAACTCTTGCCGGCAGAGTGGTTTCCTATTAGCATGACCGTGATTTTCTTTCGCGGCGATAGGAGAGTTACTCCTACTGACTGAGCCAAGGAAATCAAACCTAAAACATAAGAAAATTGCACGTTAAAGCATGCACAACAAGCTTTTGAGTGCATTCTTAATAAAGTTCATGTTTACGAAACATAAAGTACTTTGTCCAGTGACATTACAACAACGTAACGCGCAGATATAATAAATACGCAACAACAGATGACAGTACGAAAATGCTAATGTATGAAACACTCTCTGAAACAAAATCAATCTTCGAAATAAATTTAAGCAGGCTAAAATAGCGCACCGCTATCCACTTCTGTGTACATCTGGTGACATTCCTGTAAGATGCGTTCGTCGCAAGAAATTGAAATTAATTCTGCATTTGTTGCGCTTCGGCTTTTAATTTTTCCCGACATGTCTTTAACTCTAACCCACAAACAAACAACTGCTGTCAAAGAGGCACAGGTACAGAAGACGATGACCACGTAAAAAAAGGAGCGCTGTTTGAATACCCCGGCCTTATGCGTCCACAGCGTCAGCTGGCAGCCGCGCTGACGTTTGGGAATTGTAGTTATTTGCGTGCTTTTTCCAAAAAAAACAAAAATTGCCATGTATACACAGCTTAGCAGGATTGAGGTTTGTATTTATGGTTGTTTCGAAATAAATGCTTTACTTAATTGGTGGCCAAAATATACCAAGAGGTGAAATCAGTTCGTCTGCAAGTAACCGAACTGCAGTTCCAGCTCGTTGTTATTATCGTGCTTGATGTGTGGCAGCTATCCGGGGATAATACTTGCGTGTTTTAAAAGTTTGCACGTCTCCGGATTTGAATGCATTTGTGCGAGCTAGTATTTAATTTTGGCGGATCTCTGTAATGTGGTGTTTGCGGTTTCTGGTTGGGAAGTGAGAGGACAGCAAAAAATTTAGTTTGGGGGAGCCACCAGTTTATAGGGTGGAGGCGCCGAACCATGTGTCTTTTGTGGACACGCATACAAAATAAAGTCATCTAGATTTCGCATATTTCCTGCAGTCTGTGAAAACTTTCGCATACTCCTTCACGCCGGAAGCGGAGTTTCTGAACGCGTCACAGTATACATCCACCCCCCCCGGCTTCCGCAGTCATTCAGTGACACTTAAAATTTTCATTAACAAACACAGGAGGCTTGGATACACTCATATTGGAAAGCCAAAAAAAGAACGTATTATCACTTAAGATATACAGCCAGAGCTTGCGACTCATTATCAAACGAATACAGAATATAAATGCAGGAAAATGGCAACAATGAGCCAGACCCCCCCCCCATAAAGTTAAATCCTTAACATCTTCAGATGGCATAGGGCAGGGGAAGGCAGGGGACATAGCCTAATGTAATATCTTGTATTAGTGCATTGCGCGGCCCGGCCGCGCGGGGGGGGGGGGGGGGGGGGGGGGGGGGGGGGGGGGGGGGGGGGGGGGGGGGGGGGGGGGGGGGGG
>JAODLD010000101.1:31672913-31690758 GCA_026781065.1 Mormyrops boulengeri | reverse complement strand
CCCCTTCTCTATCTCTCTCTCTCTCTCACACACACACACAGACACTCACTTATTGCATGCTCTCTTACACTGGGTTAAATTATGTGAGAGAATTAAAGAGACATCACTGTTGAAAACAGAGCACTATGCAGATGAAGAGCAAGGAAAATGGAATGAAGCCCATACTCCATATACTGTAAGCACCAAAGACATTTATTGAACAGACAATATAGCAATCCACTGAATCTCCATCAGGTCTATAAAATGTATAAGTACAGCAGCATTTAGTGTGAGAACCTTCTTCATTTAGTAAAGGCACATGCATGTCCTTTACATTCCATATACAAAACACTTTAAGTTAATGTGATATATTTTACTGATTTAGAGAAATAAGAACTGTCATGAGATGTCAAAGCACTAAAATATGATAATCATCCTTCCATTTTCCAGGCTGCTAATACAGTTAGTTCCCAGGTTAAGAACATCAGATTTACGGATAGCTCATGCTTACAAACACACTGCCATAAAGCCTATTATATAAAACACTGAGTTCACACAGTGGTTTGTAATTGTGACCACACACACTTCTTTATGACGCTCATGAAAACATTGCATGGTTTAAGTGGTTCGTCAGATCACGTTGACAACTTACCTACAAATTTGACTTAAGACGGACTTAGGAACGGATCTCATTCGTAACCTGGGACTGCCTGTACTTAATTACAGCTTTAAAATTAATATTTTTAATACAAAACACAGAAATATCATGTTGCATAAATGTTAACCACTGAGTACATAGTGATTTCTGTATTATAATGAAGTACAATTTAAAGAGCATAAATGCTGCAATTTTCACGCATTTCATCTGTGCATTCTCACAGCTCCATGCGAAACGTCGGGCCCTGGTCTGACATCAGCTGCTGGTATTCCTTCTCAAATCTTTCATTTTGTGCTACAGTGAACATGTTTTTCCAGTCACCAACCTCGCCTGACAAAGGAAAGGAAGGTCTCAGATTTAACTGCTAGCTGCACCAATGATCAAAATACAGAACACAACGCATGGGCCTCACCTTTATGGATACTCACCTTTCCTCATAAAGGGGGATACCGATTGGTCAAAAATATTTGCAGGAAGTAAGCTAAAGTTGGTCATTGGATTTTGCTTCATATTTTTGAAGGATGTGTGCTCAATTATCCGGTCAACTGCTTCCCGATCAAGCTTCTTGCCGAGGAAGCTGGACAGCTTCGCAATCTCCCGTGCAGGGTTCTGTTATCAGGAGTGAGAAAAGACGGCCGAGGAACAGACAACAGAGTAATGGCAATGAAGACGCATCTTAAATACTTAACGGCTCATTCCCCTCGCCTTTCTCGCACCTCTTTCATGTCTTCAAAGAAGAGGTAGAGTATCCTGTGGTTGTTCTTCTCCTTCCACCAGCCAGTCACGTGGTCAAACCATGAACCCCAGGCCACTGGAAGGAGTGTGACACAGGGGGTGCTTAGCAGAAAATACTGTGTATTTTGGCAGCATATAGGGCATAATGAGGGCGGTATATGGTTTAGCAGGTTAGGACTTTGTTCCTATGATCTCAAGGTCCTCGATTCAATCCCATGGTCAGCAGAACAGTTTTACACTGTGGCTTTGTGCCAGGCCCTTAACCCCAACAGCTCCAGGGACTGGCTGACCCTGCTTTCTCAAGTTTTTGTTGCTTTGGATATAAGCTAGTATATGATGTGTGCATGAACATAATCTTTGCTTTTCTTTTATTTTATTCAGATGGTTGAATACCTACACCACTAGGGCTGCAGTATATGCCAATAAAAATACGGAAAACAGCATCTAACCTTGTCCAGTGAGGAAACTCTCAAAAAACTGGTTCCAGTCTCCAGGTTCTGGAAGTTTCTTATTCATTCGGTGGAAGTGAAAATAACTCACTGCTGTGTCTTTGGCATTGCGTGCCACATATACCATCTGAGTGAAATACAAAAAATCCCAGCATGCTCAGTGCAATAACATGCACAGCTGATGCACAAAGAACTCATGCATAAAGTTAGCGCTCTTCCTACCTTGCAGTTCTGATCCACAAATGAGGGAGGCAGGAGATGAAAGGGGAGATGAGTTTTTATTAGGCGTGGAGAGGGTTGATTCTGCAAAATATCTATCCCTGAAATAGAGAGATTGGGAGGCAAAAATATAAGGAAACTACTGATTAAGGTAATGCAGACTTGTGTACGTGCGCTTCATTATTAAGTATTATAAATATGTACAGGGGCTAGACAAAATTAGTTAAAAAACTGCAAAGTTATTTTATTTGGCAAGGGAAAGATACTCAAATGCCAGAATGCCAAACACGGACAAAATGCATCATCGAACAGTGGTCACAAATAGAAGCTTAACGAGAGGCATGGACAGGACAATGGCTAAACACTTCAAAACTTTGGCCTCAGAAATCACCAATAAACTGAA
The DNA here is from genome assembly GCA_026781065.1 of Mormyrops boulengeri. NCBI lineage: Eukaryota > Metazoa > Chordata > Actinopteri > Osteoglossiformes > Mormyridae > Mormyrops > Mormyrops boulengeri. Next base: position 31,688,315 of record JAODLD010000101.1, on the reverse strand, counting down.
ACCACACCTTCTATGATCTTGCAAGCTCCACACATCTGGAATTTATTGTAGAGTTGCCATTCAGAAACCCCTTTGTATAAAAGGCTGTTGCACAAAAGACCCATTATAGAACCTACACCCCAAAATAATGTCATGACCCATTTTTGACCCTTCCCTTACCTCCAGATAAGGTTCCCAGCCAAAATAAAGAATGTCAGTTGTCAATTCATAAACAAAGTGGGGTGGGGGGTATCTGTGCAGCTATGTAGAGAGGGTCATCAGGACCCATGATCATTCAGCATGGTTGTATAGCAGCAAAGGAATATAAGGCTACTTTACAAGACTCTCCCCTCATGATAATGCAGTTTAAAAAATATACATATTGCTAAATAAATTCAAGCAGTTATACACCATCTCTCAGCCTAGACGGAGGCATTTATTCCTAAAAAATCCCCCCTGGACACAGTTAAAGATATTTATAACTGCATTCCATGGAGGCTTGAAGCTGTTCTTTAGGTAAATGCTGGCCCTACTCCCTATTATATCTATTATGCCTGTATATGCACACGCCGAACATTAGAACCAGCACTTGTAACTGACCAGAGGGAAACGGCGGTGGTGGGTTCAGTTCCAAGAAAGGAGCTCTCATCATGGAAGGGATCTGCAGGCACCCCGATATGTCACCCCCTCTCCTTACGATGTCCACCATCTCTATTGCCCATGATGTCCCTGTCCAGAAAGTGCAGAGAGACATGATTAATGCGGAGTAAAGCAGGGAAGACCCTACCAGACTAACAGCACAAATTTAGAAACAACTGCAGAGAAGCTGACAGTCCTGATAATGAGCCACAATGGTCAGATAATGTGGACAAGGGACACTCACCTGCTTTAGGGAATGTGGCAATAACAGTATCATCCGGTCTGGCCTGAAATTCCTGGAGCTCCCTCCACCGCTCCATCACAGAGGGCACGAGGCACACGCCTCCCATGCCATCAACAAGTTCCTCCCTCCCCCCTGCATCAGTTCCTTGGCCCTGCATCTCTTGGAGGGGCAGGAAGAAGCGTGAGAGGTCAATGGAGTGCTTGTTTGTGGGCGCATGCCACAAATCAGTCAACTGCATTGCACGATGATTACAGAAAAGAGTGTTAAGCAGAACAGAAGAACAGCATCCCTGAACATCAACACCGACTTCATTTGACAGTTATATCAATTAAAGAGAAATTATAGAAATGTATATAGAATTTTACATTTTCAAACACTTCTAATTCCTCATTAGGCGCTTATGCTGGCAAGAATCAAACTATCTACATTACGTAATTTTAAAAGTAAAAAGTAGCTAAAAACATTAAACAGTTATCTGGCATCATAAAGAGTAATATATTATTTCATAGGAATTTTTTAGGAATTATTTTTTCCTTTGCAAAATTTGTTACAAATTGAAAAAATAGCAAACGAATGATTTGCTATTTGTAACCAATAGCTTCAAATATCCATTTTTGCAACAAATGTATAAACTTACCGTTTTATTTCTCCTCTAATCTTCTCCAAACACATCGGCCACCCTGCTTTTAAAGTAAAACAGTGGGAGGGAATAAGTGTTTTTTCGCCCCTACAGCTACGTCAGCGCGGCATGTTTCCGTGGGCATCGCAATGTATTTTCCGGCCAATCAATGACGAGTGCGCTGATCGCTTGTTGCTAAAGTCCGCTGAAGTACTTCGTTGCGTGTGAAGGATTTGCGGTTGCGTGACAGAAGGAAAACTGGGCAGACTCGAGGGGTGCGTAAGGTGACTTGTTGCGTGAGAATGGAAATATTCGCTTGCGTGCCAAAAGATACGCTCTTACCACGAAATATTTAAGTAGTCATAATTTGGCGGTGTACGTTACAGGCAAATTAAAATGATCCCAACTTACCAATGTAAAAGGAAAAGCACGAAATAACTCCCCCATAGTTGATTCATATCTGACATTCCATAAACATCGGATGGAAAGCCGCGCGACACAGAGCGTTAATGCAACCTTCTTGTAAACCTCTAACCTTAATATCAATGTTACAAAGAATCCCAGTGCAGTCTGCAGCTGACCCCTTTACCTATGCTACCTGTGTTCACTCTACTGCATAAGGACAAAGAAATAGGATTTCAGAATCAGAATAGAGTTTATTGTATGTGCACACATACAAGGAATTTGCTCTGGTGGTTGGTGACATTGGGAGATAAAGGTATATATATATATATATATATATATACACACACACACACACACACACACATATATATATATACACACACACACATAGGTGTATATACAGGAACTAATATAAACAGATAGAAGAATGTGAAGTATGATATAGCAGTGGAACTGAGAGAAATATATACATATTTAAGAGTATGCAAAATTATACTGTACTAAGATGAAAAAATAGTATTCAGGCGAGTGTCCCTGGCCTTATTGATGAGGCAGAAACTGTACTTATGTCATGATGTTTTGGTCTCAATGGACCGTAACCTTCTGCCAGAGGGGAGAGTCCGAAGGAGTTTGTGACCAGGGTGAGAGGAATCAACCATAATCCTTCCTGCTCTTTTCAAAGTCCTGGACTCGTACAGGTTCTGTAAAGATGGAAGGTTGCAGCCAATCGTCTTACTGGCAGAGTGAATGATGCGCTGTAGTCTGCTCTTGTCCTTGGCAGTGGCAGCGGGGTACCAGTCGGTGATGGAGGTGGTGAGGATGGACTCAGTGATGGCAGTGTAGAAGTGCACCATCATAGTCTTTGGCAGACTGAACTCCTTCTGCTGCCTCAGGAAGAACATCCTCTGTTGAACTTTTTTGGTGAGAGCAGATGTTCATCTCCCACTTATAAACAACCAGCTGTTGTTTATAAAAAAAGCATATTCTGCCGCCCTTTGATTTGCCGGAGAGTTCTGCGTCGCGGTCCACACATAGAAGTTGGAAGCCCGCGAGCTGTAGTGTGGAGTCTGGTATCAGTTCACACAGCCACGTCTCAGTGAAGCACAGGACAGAAGATGCAGGAAAGTTACAGTTTCTCACCACCAGCAGCTGCAGTTCATCTAGTTTGTTGCACAGTGTTCGCACATTGGAGAGGAATATCATGGGGAGTGGTGTGCGGAGCCCCCGCCGGCTTAGGTGCACGAGCGCACCGGCGCGTTTGCCTCTCCTCTGGTGTCTCGCGGCATACGGAAAGGTGAGAGCACCTTTAACCAGAATGTCCAAAATTTCTACTGGAGATACCAGAAAAGTTGGTAATAAGTCCGCTGAGGTAGTTTCTCTGATGTTCAAGAGCTCTTCTCTTCTGAAAGCTCAACAGAAGACTGAATTAACAAACAAAATAAAGCAAAACAGTGTGCACCAACACACCGAGGCAACCATCCGTGGCACCATCTTGCATAATAGAATAATTTCTATTATAATTTGAATAATTTCTGGGTATGTAAATAATAAACTCATTACTCTATTTATTGTTTTAACAAAAATACAATGTAAGTGATAAATGTCACATAAGTACATGAAACTTAGCTACACATTGAATTTTTGCTGGATGTTTACACTGTGAGGATCATATTGTAACTCAACTCGAGAAGGATTAGCCTGTTAGTGGCCAGTTCGCTGTTTTCGGTGTAGGGGGCCTGAACCCAAAACCACCCCACATTAGAGCAATAAAAGTGAACTTATAACCTACAGATGGCTGGTATGGCCAGGACTAATTTGCCTGTGGATGCTTATGTAATGTCATAAAGTGAAATGCTATTTACGACTTTGTATAAAAAAATAAATAAATAACATAAACTTTGTCTACTCCCATGTGTTTTTGATAACTACTTATCAATGTAAGATTTTTGTATATCTCAAAAACTGGTGCAAACCTATACACATTCCTTGGTTGAGAAAATAAAAACAGAAGCACCCTTTGCATTCCGAACAGCTTCAGTCCACCTCAAGGTGCATGTCCTGAATTGTGCGCTGTTCCATACTGGACCATTCCTCCATAAGAAAAGTATTTGGTTGTTTGAGGGATGAAGAAAATGGATATCTGCTATTCACTTTGCACTCCCGAACATCCCATAAAGATGGAGTGATGTTCATACAGCGGATAGGAAAACTGTACACACCCCTGTTAAAATGGCAGATATTTGTGATGTATCAAAACTAATGAGGCCACAATAAATTATTTCAAAACTTTTCCCACCTTTAATATGACCTTGTCAAAATGGGGCATGGTGCAGGTGGTAAAAGAGTGTGACGATCCACTTGCGATTCAGAGACACAAAGGGGTTTATTAAAGAAACTGAACACATTGGGCAAAACTACAAAACAAAAAAACATGAGGTCTAAACAAACAGGGAAAAATAACAGGGCAAATCTAAGAAACCAATAACACAACCAGGGAAACAGAACTAGCTATAAGAAACAAGGAAACAAGGTTAGGGAACAAGGCAACACTAGGAGTGAGACCAGGCAAGGAAACAGAGCAACCAACACACAGGAAGACTGGCCCTGTCCTGCTTAGTACTCAACACTGGAGCGGATGACAGTCTGAGCCACACACACAATTCACTGAGCTATGCAGCAGTCTGGGGAACAGGGAACACACACTAGGGACTTAGGCACACTGGGGCTGAAGGGCAAGAGACAGAAAAGAAGACAGGATGATGGCCAGCAACACTTGCTGGCCAAACAGGGAGGAGATATGAAGGGCAGGGTCGGATGGGGGCTGACCCTGACAGACCTATAATCTGTACAATTCATCTGAAAAACAAACAAATCTGTTAGGGGGAAAATATAAAAAAAAATTAATAAACATACAATAAGCTGCTTGCATAAGTGTGCACACCCTTAAACTAATACTTTGTTGAAGCACCTTTTAATTTAATTCCAGCATTCAGCCTTTTTAGGTAGGAGTCTATCAGTATGCCACATCTTGACTTAGCAATAGTAGCTGACTCTTCCTTGCAAAAGTGGTCCAAATCTGTCAGATTGCAAGGGCATCTTTTGTGCACAGCCCTCTACTCTTCAGGTCTCCCCACAGATTTTCAATTGGATTTAGGTCTGGGCTCTGGCTGGGCCATTCTAAAACTTGAATATTTTTTTGTTCTTCAACATTCTTTTGTTGATTTGGAGGTATGCTTGGGGCAATTTTTGCACAGAAAGGTGAAATTCCTCTTGATCTTCAGCTTTCTAGCAGACACCTGCAGGTTTTGGGCCAAAATTGACTGGTATTTGGAACTGTTCATAATTCCCTCCACCTTGACTAAAGCCCCAGTTCCAGCTGAAGAAAAATAACCCCAGTGCATGATTCTGCAACCACATTTCACCGTGGGTATCATGTTCTTTTGGTGATGCACAGTGTTGTTTTTGCATCAAGCATACCTTTTGCCACTGTGGCTAAAAAGTTCAACCTTTGGACATATACAGAATATTGGAGATTGTTGTCACATGTAGTACCCAACCAGTGCTTGCCAGAAATTCCTGCAGCTCTTTCAGTGTTGCTGTAGGCCTCCTGGCAGCTTCCCTGACCAGTTTTCGTCTTGTCTTTTCATAAATTTATGAAGGCGTCCAGTTCTCAGTAATGTCACTGTTGTCCCATATTTTCTCCACTTCTTGATGACTGTCTTCACTGTGTCCACGGTATACCTAATGCAGTGGAAATTTTTTTTACCCTTCTACTGACTGATACTTTCAACAATGAGATCCTTTTGATGCTTTGTAAGCTCTCTATGAACCATGGCTTTTGCTGTAGGATGCAACTGAGTAAATATGAGGAAAATCCTACTAGAACAGCTGAACTTTATTTAGGGTTAATCAGAAACACTTTACTTAATGGCAGGTGTGTACCCAAAAAGACTGAATGCTGTAATTAAATCAAAAGGTACTTCAACAGAGTATTAGTTTAAGGGTGTGTACACGTATGCAACCAGCTTATTGTACATTTTTAATTTTTTATATTTTCCCTCTAACATATTTCTTTGTTTTTCAATTGAATTGTACAGGTTAAAGGTCACATTGAAGCATTAAAGGTGGGAAAAGATTTTAAATGGTTTATCTTGGTCTCAATGTTTTATATCACAAAAACCTGGCATTTTAACAGGCGTTTTAACAGAGACTGGGGAACCCATGGAAGATTCCTCACTTCATCCTGGTGTTCATGGAACCACGCAATATGTATGAGAGCATTACCATCTTGGGGGTGGCATGGGATTCTGTGGGTTAGCACTGTGATCAGAAAGTTTCTTGGTTTGACACTGGCCTCATACATCCTGAGTTATCATTCTGTGTTTAGGTCTTTCCCAGAGATTAATAGGATTAGTTGTGAGAAATGAACAGGAGATAGGACTCATCAATCAAACATGAAGACGAAATGGGAAGCCTGCCGTGTGTTAGGGCAGACAGTCCCTGGGTTAAGAATGGCCACTTATGAACAGCTCGTACTTACGAACGGACTGCCATAAAGCCTATTATATAAAAAAATTGCATTAAATACAATGGTTCATAATAAACATTGCGTGGTTTCAGTGGGTTATTGGCTCAAGGTACAGTACAGTACTGTATGTAGTTGGGTCCTCCTCATGATTTTTTTTGGGGGGGGGGGGGCTACTCTAAGTATTCCAGTGTCCGTCTGCATGCTTAAAACATGCAGTTTAGTGAGCTGATATAGAAAACACAAATAAAAAATAAGTGCTAAACATTTTGCTGTGTTTTGACCATCATTCGTTGATTATCCCGGGTCATTTACAGTAATTCAGTTTTGCTAGATGACTCCATACAACTCACTTTGCTTAAACATCCACAAAAGGTCCCTGGACTATGCCACATTTTATATATTATTTTATATTAAATTAAATCTGCCATGAAAACCACTGCTTGCATTCAGGAAATTTCATTTTTATTACAAACTTTTCCTTCATTACAAAGTTAAAAACTGCACTTTCTGCAGCATTTACGTGAAGCATCTTTTAAGATATTCTTGTCATTAGCTGGGTTTTCCATTATAATACAGGTTTCTGAACTCAACGTAGGCTGTACCTGAGATGCATCCAGCCATCTGAAGATTGCACTGACAGACAATGTACCTCATGGTTCTCATTCTAATTTCTCTGTTCATGACGATGGCTAATTACATTGGAATGTACTTTACAAGTCTGCAAAATAAAAAAGAAAGATGTTTTTTTTTTTTTACTTAAAAACGTACATTACTCCATACTCCTCATTTTGCAAATATGTATGCAAGGACTCCCTGGACTGCACCAGATATTAGAAGTCCACTTTGGTTTTGGTCTTAAAAGGAATGCTTGTGGTTTTCATTTGTCTTTCATAATTTTCTTCAAAAAACTGCAGCTGGTCTGTGGAAAAATGATTGGCCCAGTCACCCACTTCTCCTGCAGACAAGAAAAAAGAGTAATCATACAACCACATGTTGCACCACACGTGCCACTTCGGCTTCGTCTTTCTTAGCCATTTCTCCGTCTCTTCCAGATGGACTGTACCTGCACCTGCTTCTGGATCATTCCCTTGTTTACCCATGTGAGAATTCCAACAGGCATCTTCTGTAAAAGTCAAACATTTCATGCCAACATCTGCGGCATTTTGAAATAGCTCCCAGCTGTTTTTTGGGGTGTCGTAAGTAACTCGTTAATTTATCCCATTAAAATACTGCACTAGATGGGACTGAATTTAATATTGGTGACACATTGTTGGGTGTGTCTCTGCTCTATGGGTGGAAGAGGGAATGCTCTTAAAAGGACAAAACATCAAAACGGCACTGGGAAACCTTTAAATGGGAAAGAAAAAAGCAAGGAACACAAAAATAATTAAATCATAAGACAAAGCAGAGCAGTCTAACAAAAGGCAGGCTTGCTAATCTGTCTTCGTGTTCGCTTCATGAGTTGTGTTTCCTGTTCATTTCACACAACTAGTCCTATTCATCCATGACTTGTGATTATGCTATTCAGAACAATCACCAAGGAAACACAAAACAACTACAGGAGTTACACAAATCATCTGTTCCTCCATCTTCCAGCCCCTTGGCCAGGACAGGGTCATGGGGACCACAAGCCCATCACAGAGAGAGAGGAGTAGTAAGGAGCATGTACTGATTACAGTGCATTGCCACACCCACCACACAAGAAACCACCCCAGGGATGAGAGCCTGAGTGCAGCAGGCGATACTTCAGAACCACACTAGTCCAAATGGAACAGTGTGAGTTTTTTTTCAGTGGCTGGAATGCCAATCCTACCACCAACCCCCAAATTTCCACTGTAAGTTAAAAGACCTCCTTGCATGGCTGGATGTAGATTAATGTTATACCCAGGACAAAACAATTGCAGATTAAGTGCCTTATTCAAGGGCCCAGTGGAGTAGGATCACTCCTGACCTTCAAAGGATTCAAACCAGCAACCTTCCAATTGTTGGTACAGAGCCCTAGCCTCAGAACCACCACTCCATCCATCACAGCTAGCAGACAATCCTAGGCATATGCAGGGAAACATAGAGACACTGATTTTCCTGACTAGATATTTCTGGACAACAGGAATGCTGTACACAGAGAGAGTTCATCCCACAAACTCTGAACAGGGGTGAGATCTGAAGCCTACCTGAAGTTGTCAGGTAGCCATAGTACTCACTAGACCGCCCATGTCTTCCTTTGTTCTATGTGTGTAGTCCATCTTGATGCCTTCTTGAAAATTTATAGCACCATCTCTCTACATATTACAGGCAATCCCTATGTTAAGAACGTCCAGCTTATGAATAACTCATACTTATGAAAGGTCTGCCATAAAGCCTATTAAAAATTTGGATTGCGTGGCTTCAGCGGTTCTTTGGCTCAGGGTACAGTACAGTACGATACAGTGTGTAGTTACTTTAATCATTACTGAATTATTATTATTATTATTGTTACAACTTAACATCAGCAAGACCAAGGAGCTGGTGGATTTCAGGAGGAGTAAGGAGCACTCCTACTCCCCCCTCTACATCAATGCGACTGCAGCTGAGCGAGTGAGCAGCTTCAAATATCTAGGCGTATGCATCACTGAGGACCTGACATGGACAGAACACATCCAAGCCCAGTCCAGCAAGGTGAGGCTGCGTCTTTCCCACCTAAGACAGCTGAAGAACTTTTGGGTTTCTTCAGCGATTCTTAGCACTTTTTACTCTGGCGCTGTGGAAAATGTCCTGAGCCAGAACATCACATCCTGGTACAGAAACAGCTGTATACAGGACACTAGGGGTCTACAGAGAGTGATTCGGGCAGCAGAGTGCTACACCAGATCTTCTCTACTGTCTCTGTGGGACATTTATATCTGGAGATGCCAGAGCAGAGCAACCAGGATCATCAGACTCATCTCATCCCAGCAACTGTCTGTTTGAGCTGCTAAAATCAGGCAGGCGCTTTAGGACCATTACGGTAAAAACAGAGAGACTCAGGAGGAGCTTCTATCCTCACGCCGTAGGACTCCTTAACCAGGACATGCCACCACTACACCCTAAATATACACAACCCAAGTAAACTCTTCCCAACTGTCACCAACCTGCTGTATTTAACAATCTGTAACTACATGTCCATCCACCTTTGCTGCTTATATTTATATTTATACTTATGTCACCTGCACTTTAAATACATAGTTCTGTCATCATATGCATGTATAGTTTTAACCTTAAGATTATTTTCTATATTAGAACTTCTGTATTTCTCTATATTATGTATACATTTTTAGTTATTGTAACTTTTTAGTTTATTGTAATATTTTTAACTTGTTGACTTATTCTTATTTCTATTTTTGATTTGATTTGCACAGTCTAAGGGTCGTTCAGGGTACATTTCACTACATGTTGTACTTGTATAACCATGTATGTGACAAATAAAGTATCTTGTTATTATTGTTGTTGTTGTTGTTGTTATTATTATTATTATTATTACTACTGTGTTATTATTTTTTCTGACTTACCTACATATTCGACTTAACGACAGACTTTGGGAATGGATCTCATCTGTAACCTGGGGACTGCCTGTATTGACGGTCTTTAGGTAGCCTAAATACTTTTAGCATTTGAATTTAGAATGCATGGAGACAGCTATGTTGTACACCCAGAGTGCAGGGACCAGGGCAAACTGGGGGCGTGTAATTTGACTTCATGCACCCCTGCCCCAAGAAATAGACCTTTGCATTTAAATTATTAAGTTGTGTCCCCCCACTATCAAACTCATTCCCATGCCCTTGTACTCAACAATTGTTTCTTCCAATCGACTATTAAACATACTATACAACCCAGAAAATATGCCTCTGAATAACTGATATATGTAGGATACTGAAACATGGCTTTACAATAATTTTTCAATAGGAAATTTTAGTCAAGCAGCAGGACCATAACTATAACATATAAAATGAATATAAAATACTGAAGGAAAGACCAACCTTTCCTCATAAATGGAGAGATGGAGTGGTCAAAGATTGGCTTGGTGATAAAAGTATAGTTAGCCATTGGGTTGTCCTTCATGACCTTGAATGACGTGAGCTGCACAACACGCTTTATGACATCATCAGAACAAGACAGATCCAAGTACTTCATGATGCGTTCCACCTCACGGCGAGGATTCTGCAGAAATGACAGAGAATGTAAAACACCACTAATTGACAATGAATCATTGATAAGCAGTGGTAAAAGAAAACATGGGACGTTCTTCATAATTTGAAAATGATATGTTCATATTATTATTTTTTATGAAAAATGTTTAGCTAATACAAATTCAAAATTAGATATATAAGCCATCTATTTTGCAGCTACTTCTACAGTGCAGGTTCACTATAGAGGCCTAGAGGCGGCAGAAGGCAGTGGACACCTTGGTTGGGATCACAGAGGACACTCACTATTGACAATTTATGCCCATTTGCCTAATTGCAGAGATGAATAGTTCAGGTCTAGAAAATAAAAGTCCTGACCAAAGTTTTGTTTCAAACAACCAGTTGACTATAAAGAGTCAAAGTCATGGAGTACTCAACTGGTTGATTGAAACAAAATTTTTACTTTCTGGAACTGAACTGTGCACTTCTGCCTAACTGATTGTCTTTTGATTGCAGAAGGAAACTCCATAAACCCTGCTACCCTGGTGTACAAACCCTAATGATAAGTTGCAGCACATCTGTGGCCCTGGCCATGACCGAAATCAAATGTTTTCTAGAGTTACTAAACTCCTATAATTAGTAATACAGTTTTTCATCTCTGCTTAAAGAACAGTTCTCCTCTTCGAGTGTTGGTAGAAACTGGAAGTTGTGCTAGGCACCTCAACTGTCAATGATTTGCAATATTTGCATTCTGCAGTGTTCTTCTTTTTACTGGATGTTTTGCACAGAAGCTCTTTGTGGTTTATATACGGAAACTGGATAATTGCAGAGTTGGCATTCATGGCATTAGTGGGTGCATGCTGGAAAAACACTGAAGTTATTAGAAGACTTTGGGTGGGTACTAAAACTACATAAAGACTGGAGACTAATATCCATTACTCATAAAGTGCCATTAGTTTTAAAGTATGTGTACAGAAGCTGAGAAAGTCCTTGTTTGCTATTATTTTTTAGAATTGATACTTCCTAGCACAGCCATTTTCGGCCTCCAAAGTCCATGCAAGGGGATCATATTTTTTGGGTGACTGAGAGTGGGGGGGCAAGAAGGACAATGAGGCTAAAAGGAGGACACCCAACACCAGTCTGACAGAGGGCTGGAAAACTGGAACGTCTAGACAAAATATCCTAGTTTGAGTCCGAGTCAAGACTGAGTTAAAATCCACTCGAGTGCTTCACAAGACAAAGTTAATTTATATAATTTATATATAACTCGAATCTGAAGCCAAGTACCACAACTCTGAATTCAGTTCTCTCATTCATTTCAGTCTTCCTAGTGACATTAGTCAATGGCACCCTACCTCTTTCATGTCTTCATAAAATAAATAGAGTATATTTCTCTTCTGTCTCTCTTCCCAGTAACCCTTCACATGATCATACCAGGAGCCCCAGGCCACTGTGATGAGTGGAAGGTAACAGCAGCATATTAGCAAAGCTTCAGTATAGTGGTGAAACTGAAAATGAACATTATACATCAGTTGCTATCAGTATAGCAGGTCTTTTCCAGCTGTCATATTTACATTGCAGTGATAGGTCTAAATGAATCGAGCATTAAGGAAATTTCATAAATAATGTAGGGGGGATTATTTCTCACACTGACTTCCCTGTAACAGTATTATGTTGTGGTTAATAAAGATGAATCCTTTGCATATCCATTACATTGCTGTCTACTTGCAGGTCAGATAGTCTACTGAGAGTTACATCAGTACACTTTGGGTCTGTGTAATTACTATTTTTCATAATATGGTACCATATATTTACTTCTCTGCAAAGATTACCAACAATCTATCCAGCTTCTGTCCATCTATCTATCAGGGTATTGCACAAATTTGGCTTTCTGCCCACAATTCCACCTGCGCATACATATCTTTAAAATGAAATGTTTGCCTTACACTCTCCTTTCATAAACTTGTGGATGTAGCCGTCCCAGGGACCTGGATCAGGGTGAGTAAGGTTCATCCTGTCAAAGTGGTAGTAGCTCACCAGGTTATCTTTAGCGTTTCGGGCCACGTAAATCACCTAAATCACAGAGATCGAATGAGAAAGTAGAGGCATTACAAGAGTGATACATATCATAGGGGATAATCAACTTTAGTCTCTTCCTACTACCTTGCATTTGTTTTTCCAAAATCCTTCCGGTACCAGTTGGATTGGGAGATGGGTCTTGATTACTCTAGGGGGATCCATTTTATTGAGGAGGTCCAGACCTGAGAGATGAATATACTCAAAAAAGGGTTTTGTCATATATAATGTTTAAATGAGCATAGAACAGACTTACATCCAATAGACTAGTCACTAGCTCCACATATTACTGACACAGCAGCATAATGTGGTAACAGGCCATAATACAAATAAAGCAAATACCAGAGGGAATTGGGGGTGGGGAGAAGATCTCAAGAAAGGGGTGCCGCAGGATGGTGGGGGCTCGCTGGCACGCCATCGCATCTCCGTCATGTAGCAACAGGTCCACAATCTCCTGGGTCCATGTAATTCCTGATGTCATTAAAGATGGAAATCACTGACTGAATATCGGAAATTCACAGTAACCTCCAAGGCTATGTAAGGCTGGACAATCCATGTTTAGCAACCTGCTGGCTACATTTTTGTCTTATTAATCCTGTCACATTGTAGGTCACACTGACTGAAGGTCAAACATTATACTGTCATTATTTATTTTTACCTAAAGAGCACCTCTTACTGGGTGGTTTAATTCTTGATTACATTCCCTTTCATTCCCTTCAGTTCAGATAGATTCTAGCCTTTTCATGAATTGTTGTCAAGATGCAATTTCTCCCCAGCCATTGTCTCTTCATTGTGTCTTACCAGCTTTGGGATAAGCAGCCATGAGAAGATCTGAGGGATCAGGGCAAAAGGAGCAGATTGATTCCCAATTTTGGACAATGGCTTCCATTAACGGAACTCCCCTGACATTCTTCAGGGGGAAGCGACGGAAAGCATCCTTAGCGATTTTCATAGATTCTTCATACATCTTTTCCTCCATCACTATTACTGCAGAAAGATTTAAAGAGGATAAATAGGTCTTTGTTTAACATTTTTTCCGCCTTACAACCTATGCTATTACATTTATTTAATTTGTGTTCTTTTTCACCAATGGAAAATACGACACACAATGGCGACAAACTTTGTAACCCAGGTAAAATGTTAAGAATTCCGTGTTCTGGCCACCAAATAACTATAGATGTGAAGATTCTGCAGCTACTATTTGAAAACAAATGCAGTGTGGCAGCGCCCTCTCCAGGTAACAATGAAAAAAGGATCTTTCAGTTTAATAGTTTTGCAGCCTGGACAGCGGGGATCTTTGATTTTACAGGGGAAAACCAAGAAAATCCACAAACAATAACGTGTCTCAGGACCGTGTTATCAGCTGGACCATCACACCAACAATCCACTTAAGTGCTAACAAGTAACGCTATATTTGTAATATTTGGACATAGCAACAAAACGTGAGTACGAGAACTTCTAATTCATCTTGGGTAAAAAAATCTTTTTAATTTTACTGTGCAAACTATTTTAATATTAATCGAAAATTTGTAAAGAAAATTTCTAAGGTGAAATGTACAGGGGCGGTTCTGGGGGGGTGCCTCCCTGACAACATGCATGACCCCCCTGTGACCCCCTAAATACGTATGCTACTTGGGTCAGAAGTAAATGTATTATTATTATTATTTTTTATATTATTATTATTATTAACAATTAGCAGGTACGCCGGGTGGTCGAGTCGTTTCAGTTGATGAAAACTGGTGAAAAGCGAAGTTAACGACAGAAAAAAAATTATCAAGCTTGTGGAAACAAGATAGTGAAGAAATCAGAGTGAACTATATGTAGTGGAAACCGTTTATAATGATCACGTATGTTTGGATGAAATTGATCACTAAATGCGGAGGATTATTGTATCCAGTGTTTTCATTTTTCTTTGTCTCAGGCAGGTTACCAGCTAATTCACATTTGTATATTTATTACATGAGTATAAGATAATAAAACGGACAACGTCGCTATTTACTTATTTTTATTGACGATTTCAAAATAGAGTATACAGCTGTTTCAAAGGCTTTTCAAAGTACTGTACGAATTAAATTAGGGAACTGTGCATAATTTAAATACGGTATAATACAGCACAGTACTGTACACAATTTTCAATTCAATTTATACGGTGCATTTTCACAATGTTACACTGTATCAAAGAGCTTACTGTAGTTTCGCTGCTAAATTTCGGTGGCTCGTTTTTTGCGATTTATCATAAGCTTTGATGAGTGTATATTTGTCATTGAGAGAAAATTACTTTCTTTTTCCCATCATGCTTTCTATGCACCCAGAATTTGCCTCAGGCAGAAACAGACGGGTTCTGTGTAAAGTAGGGCGATCAAAGTAAAGTTAAAAAAAAAACTTTTTCCCATATGTTCTCATGCTTAAAAAGACCAAAACAAACATTCTAAATGGACTATTTTATTACTATAAAACATTATTTGTACAGAAGTTTTTTGATCCATGTATTGTAAGCGGTTGATCACTATAACCATGATGACTATACACTCTCAAAAAAAAAGGGTACAAATTTGTACCTTTGCTTGTCACTGGGGCTGTACCCTCAAGGGACTGCCAATGGTACACTTAACTACATATAGGTAATTGTACCTTTTAAGGTACAGAAATCCACTCTAAGGAACATCCCGGAGGTACAAACAGGATCAATGTATCACCAATGGTACAGAAATGTTCCTCAGAGTCCATTTCTGTACCTTAAAAGGCACAATTACCTACAGCTAAGGGTACAATT
>JAODLD010000101.1:31654849-31666952 GCA_026781065.1 Mormyrops boulengeri | reverse complement strand
TAAGTTCTCCCCAAACGAGCTTGATGGGCCGAATGGCCTCCTCTTGTTTGTAAATTTCTTATGTTCTTATGTTCTAACTACAACCAAATTAACTGCAGCGCCTCACGGAAGACCACAATTAGAAACATGAAGCAGCGATTTAGGCACGTTTTCTTTGTTTTTCTGTTTGTTTACCACATAGCTTACGTCTGCTGTATTTAATTAGCGGCGATAAGAGGGATGCCTTTACATTGATGGAGAACTTGCTAAAACCCTTCAAAGCCCGAGTTATAATTCAGTAAAAGAATCGCGGCGATATAAACGGGAATATGTGTTAAAAATAAGCAAAATGAGCCCTTACCTCGTAAGAAAACGCTGTAATTACAAATGCGACGACGGCAATAGAAAAGAGGGCCATAGAAGCGAAGACGCACCGGCTTCTATTCCCGACAACCTTGTGCTCAGACCCCATCTGTCAGATGGTTGCAGCAGAGGCAGGTGTTACGCTCAAAATGACGAAGACAACCGCACATTTACTAATATGCAATTCGCTCTCCCACACATAATCGCCGCTCTCTAAGGATAAAATGCGCGTTTCGTCATTTCTGTCCGCCTCTTGATCATCTTAGTCCAAAGGTGGCTTTTCTGTCCTAGTTGCGCGTTTTCGGTTTCAAACAAACCGTCTTCAAATATCCGCTGAAAAAGGTGTAAAAGCTCCCCCCCTAAAACACCCCCACCCCTAAAAAGTCTCACAGAAAAATTGTTACCGCGTCACGCCTACAATTTTTGTTTCCATAACTTCTCGCAAGCTTTCTCTGTGATAAATCATTCTTTCAAAAGTAGCCTAATTAACCAAGGGGGCGTTAACTGGATCACATACAAACGCATCTCCCGTATTATACGGTTGATATTTGTACATTCGCAGGTAAACCAAATAGGTTGGATCCCACTTGTCAAAAAAACCTTAGGTGCGTTTCAAAACGTTCACTGCGCATTTCTCTGATGCGCAGATGTCATTCCATAAAAACAGGCACTTTTACAAATCACTCTATAATGACTCACTCTTCAGTGTCACTTAATATTGCGTACATATTTAATAAACGTGTGTAGGCCAAAGCGAAGTACGTTATGAAGAAGTTATTCTAACCAAACTGATATACATATTGGATTAAAGAGCTTCCGAAAGAAGCTATTTATGAAAAACACATTTTAAAATAGAATTTGATATCTGCTTTAAACATTCGAGTTGAAATTACATATTTAAAAATATTATGAATCAGCCCTATAGCAAAATGTGATTATTTTTCGATTGTACTAATTCATGATAACATTTAAAGTTGAATGCAGAAACGTCTTGTTTTTAAGCCTAGTTGAGTTTCTGATCTGTGGTGCCATGTTACGTTCTGCCTGGCCGTGACGTAACAGAAGAGCATTAGTTGTAAAACAGAATCATCCACAGACATAACTATCATCCACACTTTGCAGGGCACAGATCTCACACATTATTCAGTGGGACTACATGTGGAACCAATGCATACGCTTGGTTCCAGCCAATAAATTAAGAAATAATAATGTAAAATGAGAGGAAAGCATAGCAGATGGTGCATTGAACCACCACCCCACACAGTGGCGCAAAAATGGGGTATGCAGTATATGCGGTGTATATGGGCGCACCGCCGGGGGGGCGCCAAAACAAGGGAGGGGCAAAAAAATATCATTGACATCTATGTTTTAAAACTATTCTTGAGCTTTTAACTCATGACTATGATCTAAATATGCTGTTTAAAATATTTAAGAAACGTAAGGCCGGGCCACTGGCAGTAGATGTTGCTGCGACGGGCACCGTCTCCTTTACTTTGGGGGGGCGCTGCTGAGCGTCTATTTAGTAGTAGTATCACATATCTATACATAAAATTACAGTACTTCATTAATAACATAAATTATTAAGTAACTCCTATTTAAGTATTATATTCTCCATTCAAACATAGTGGCAACTGCGTATTGTTTGTTTACAGTACAAACAAAGAAGTTACTGTATTTTTCTTGAATATTACTCATCCTTTTAATGCTAATTGTTTAGCTTTTTGGGGGGATGTTTTGTGGTTCTTTTCCGTGTTTTGGCGTTTTTCGAGCGACCAGCCCGCCAACAAGCGTATGCTCAGTTGTCTACGTATTGGTCTGCCTTCCGTAGACGTATTATTTGAACGAATTATTTGTATTTACATTACTTTAAATGGGGAAAATTGACTCAGATCGCGACCTTTTCGAGTCGCGAATTGAGTCCTCGAACGAATTAAGTTCGTGAGCCGAGGTACTACTGTATATGTAAAGCAACTATATATTTAATGCTACAATTTCTTACTACTTTCCTTTTTTATGGTGAAAAATGTGAAATCTGTTTAAATAAACTTTAAATAAAGTGAACTGTAAAACGGGCATGTTTTTTCTATCTTTTATTTGGGGGGCAAAATTGTTGTTGCATACCCCCCCAAAAAGTGAGTAGTTGCGTCCCTGTGTGGAGTGACGAATCATGCTTCTTTGTCTGGCAGCTGATGGACAAGTCTGGGTTTGGCAGATGCCAGGAGAATGTTACCTGCCTGACTGCATCGTGCCAAATGTAAAGTTTGATGGAGGAGGAATAATGGTATGGGGTTGTTTTTCAAATGCTCTTCTGGATGAATGAGCAAAAATTCTCACAGGCACACTCCAGATTCTTGTGGAAAGCCTTCCCAGAAGAGTGGCAGCTATTGTAGTCACAAAGGGGAGACCGGCTCCATATCAAAGCCTATACATTTAGAACAGGAAAAAAAATTGCGTGGGTATAATGGTTAGGTGTAGAGATGAAGCTTAGGAGAGAAATACCAGAGGGGATTGGGGGTGGGGAGGTGATCTCAAGGAAGGGTATCCGCACAGCTACATTTGCTCTTCTGCAAGCTTCAGCATCCCCATTATGCAGCAACAGGTCCACTATCTCCTGGGTCCATGTTGTTCCTAAAGGAATATAAAGAGGAAGGAATATAACACGGGGATATTTATTTAATTAACTGACTGCAAAGTTACATCATTATCGAGCTACGGTGATTAAGTTTGATTTTAAGGAATAAAATCACCCCTTTTCTTTCTGTATTGGATGAGGTCATGATAGTGTTCACACAAATATTAGGCAAAAAGATCTTAGAAACCATAAGCATCTACTGTCACTGCAGCCAGCTCATACTGCTCTTGGAGCTGTTCTGTGGGTTTAGTAGTTAGTGGTGTGAGGAGCCAAGCCTTTGTTGGACCTTTGGCAGATGGAATATATCTCTAGCTTTATACGGATGTGCCCAGCTCTTCCTTCTACTTGGTTACATTTCTTGCAAGTTTTAAAGCGGAAAAAGAGACAAAAACCTACACCAGATGGTCCCGGTGAGAGCCCCGCTGCGATTTCACTGCCCAGCCCAGGAGGGATTGACACCACCTCCGGTTATCTACCCCATCTACACGGTTATCTAGCCTGTCACATCTCCAGTTTTCTGACCAGGTAAAGCTGTCACGGCCATGCCAGACCTAGGAGAGACTGTTGCCCTGCCTAGCCCAGAGAAGACTCCACTGCTCTGCAAGCACCTGGTCCTGGTGAGGCCTCCGCTGCCCCACTAGCATCCAGCCTGGAAGAGTCCGTTGTTGCTCCACTAGCGTCTGGCACTTCGCTTACACTGTGCTTTGCTCGAGGTTCCTGTTGTTCCTTGCTCACTGTCCAGGGTCCATACTGTGTCTTGCTCGCTGCCCAAGATTCCAGCTGTGCTGCGCTCGCGTCCAGAGGATCCTACCATGCTGTGCCTGCTTTCAGAGGGTCCTGCCATGCTGCTGCCTTGTCAGCCCCTGACCTGCCTGCAACTGCAACGTTGGCCCCTAACCCACCTACGGCCACCTCTGGGTCTCTGGATAGCCTCCTGTACCCATCCTGAGGCTTCTCCGTCAGTTGCAGGGCCCTCAGTGCCTGGATGCAGTCAAAGGAAGACTTCTTAGGTGTAAAACCAGACTACTTTGATCACTGTTAGGCGAGTAAGTGATCACAGATCCTGTTGAGGATAACCTTAGCAAGGACATTACCCAGCACTGAGAGCAGCATTTTCCCCTTGTAGTTGCCACAATCCAGGCGATCACCCTTCCCTTTCCAGATAGGGACAACAAATCCAGTCAGCTAGGATGACACCTGTCTCCCAAACCACAGCACACAGTGCACTACAACGAAATGTGTTCTCTGCATTTTACCCATATGTGACAATTTTTAAAAGCAATCTGTACATATTCTTATATAATCAATGCTGCTTGGGCAATTACAATGAATACTGGATATAAAGATAAACCATTTCACACCACTAACTTACTGGTTGTTTTGATTTTCAGTTTATTTCTGATTTCCCTCCTTTTAGATGAAGCACGATAGCATGAATCCATCCCACCCCACCCCCTTTTCTCTGTCTCACCTGCTTTGGGGTATGTAGCGATGAGAAGATCAGAGGGGTCAGGACAGAAGGACCAGACTGATTCCCAGTTCAGAGCAATGGGCTCCATTAATGGGGTGCCCCCGACGCTCCTCAGGGGGAAGCGGCACAGCATTTTGCTGGCTCTCCTGATGGACTCCTCGTATGTCAGCTCCTCCATTGTTGTTACGAGCACAAATTCTGGCTGGGAATAGAAGTCTTCTGTTCTTTCTGTTCGTGATTATTAGGTACTGGGTTACTTGCTATATTCGTCCCCCCTTCTTATCCTCAGTCTGCAGTTTACTTCTTCCCTTTTGGGGACGTTGTGCAACTTCTGGGAACTTGTGCAACTTCTTGATTCAGTTCCAACTGCTGGCTTAATAATTTGTGGAAAAGGTAAGGGAGCGTCTGAGTTTTCCACATCAGAACAAAAGAAGGAGAAAAGTCACAGTAAAATCACTGAACTTGGCAAACTGAGTATTTGCAGACATTCCCTAAGACTTGACTTTGACTTTACATTCTGTAGATGCCAGGTGAAGGACATTGGAATGCAGAAACAGTTGTCATGTTTCTGATCTTCGGAAAAAAAAAAATCATGCATATCCACATTCTTAAATTTCTTGCTGCAAAAATATGAATGCACTGAACAGCATAGATGTTTTAATTCATGCATACCAAAATAAAACACAATAAAAAAGCAAAGAGACTGATTTTCATTTGATTTAACATGCTAGCAAATGTTTTTATTATTATAAAAAACCAGTTGATGTTATTCTCTATTATATGTGTGTGTGTGTATGTATATATATATATATATGTGTATATATATATTCTCTATTTTATATATATTGACTGCAATAGTGGCCAACACTGTAGAAACACTTAGCATTTATAGCATTATTCTTTAAAAATTATTACATTATAAACAGTCAAAGCATCTTTACAAATATCATGCATTGGACTATTCAATAAGTAACTGGAGTAACTGAAATAAAGTTCTGCAATCTCTAAACACTGGAAGTGTTTCCATAATTTTGGCAACTAGTGTAGATGTCGAGGTATGCATATTAAATTGTTATTATATATTTAAACGTGGATCTATTCCTGTAAATGAAAGGTCATCGTCACATTATAAGAGCTCTTAGGCACACTGAGCCCTGGGTAAACATGCGAACACACAAAATCTCAATGGATTTTGATCTGTTGTAAAAGTATAACATTGTGGGGTGTGTCTTGCTTCTTGTATCCTGGTTGCCTTCCCTGTCTTCAGCCAGTTGGAGGATGTGCCTCCAATCACATTTCATATACAGTATTCATATTTATTACTGGAGTCATTACTGGCTTTATTAAATTAAAGAAAGATGAGGATGTGAACTAACAGTTGACCTTTAAATGTACCTAGTCCCCTCTCTTTTTCTGGTACTGGTGATGTTGACCTACTAGTACCAATAAAAAAAGAAAGTAACAACATGGGAAACAAAGTATTCCAATGTTTTTTAGTATATCACTGCACAAAAATGCACATGTGTGTTGTTATGTTTAGCTATAATCTACTAACAAAGGTTAGGGTCTGCTTTCCTTGTGAAATTATATAATCACAACTGCGTAATCTTATTTGACCAGTTAGGTTCTTCGACATCAGGTAAGAAACATCCATTAACAAAAGCACTGGCATACTTCATAATTTATTTCTTTATGAATGGTTATATTAAAAAGACACTTGTACAAAATGTGTTTGCAGAGTTTCTTAGCCATTATTGACTCGCAACTATCCAAAAGCTGTTTGAAATACTCAGCCCGAGTTAAAATTGTGGATTCTTCTAGGGCTGGTAGAAAAGCCTTGGTAGCTTGGTGCACAGATCCACATGATATAAGTGTTTATTTGAGGGATTTCCGGTTCAAAGGGGAGGGGGGTATGAAGAAAACAGGAAAAGGGAAATCCTGTGTACTCAACAAATATAACATTGCTGGGTTATGCAGGGACAAAAAAGACTGTACACTGACCACAATAACAAGTAATACTCTGAAAGTTTATGTGTGAAAAAAATCTTATTTGTACATAATCGATACTTTTATTATGCCTCATCCTATCCAGAGCGCACCTCAGCTATTAAAGAAGAATTGTGGTCTGTAGTTGCTGCCAAACCAAAAGCAAAAGATGCCAACATGCAGGGATGCCGGTGGAAGCCAAAACTGTGAATGACGATGGTCCCCTATCTGTCTGAAATGACGATGGCCCCCTATCTGTCTGAGATGATGATGCCCCCCTATCTGTCTCAAATGACAATGGTGCCCAAGCTGTCTCTAACGACAATGGTCCCCTATATGTCTCAAACGATGATGGTCCCTATCTGTCTCAAACGACGATGGTCGCTTAGCTGTCTCAAACGACAATGGTCCCCTATCTGTCCCAAATGACGATGGTCCCCTAGCTGTCTCACATGACGATGGTCCCCTAGCTGTCTCAAATGACGATGGTCCCCTATCTGTCTCAAACGACAATGGTCCTCTAGCTGTCTCCAATGACAATGGTCCCCTAGCTGTCTCACATGACGATGGTCCCCTAGCTGTCTCAAATGACGATGGTCCCCTAGCTGTCTCAAACGACGATGGTCCCCTAGCTGTCTCAAACGACAATGGTCCCCTAGCTGTCTCAAACAACGATGGTCCCCTAGCTGTCTCAAATGATGATGGTCCCCTAGCTGTCTCAAATGACGATGGTCCCCTATTTGTCTCAAACAAAAATGATCCCCTAGCTGTCTCAGATGACGATGGTCCCTTAGCTGTCTCAAACGACAATGTTCCCTTATCTGTCCCAAATGATGAAGGTCCCCTAGCTGTCTCAAATGACGATGGTCCCCTATCTGTCCCAAATGACGATGGTCCCCTAGCTGTCTCAAATGACGATGGTCCCCTAGCTGTCCCAAATGACGATGGTCCCCTAGCTGTCTCAAATAATGATGGTCCCCTAGCTGTCTCAAACATCAATGGTTCTAGCTGGCTCAAATGACGATGGCCCCCTAGCTGTCTCAAACGACAATGGTCCCCTAGCTGTCTCAGATGACGATGGTCCCTTAGCTGTCTCAAAACGACAATGGTCCCCTATCTGTCCCAAATGACGATGGTCCCCTGGCTGTCTCAAATGACGGTGGACCCCTATCTGTCCCAAATGACGATAGTCCCCTATTTGTCTCAAATGATGATGGTCCCCTAGCTATCCCAAATGACGATGGTCCCCTAGCTGTGTCAAATGACAATGGTCCACTAGCTATCTCAAATAATGATGGTCCCCTAGCTGTCTCAAACATCATTGGTCCTCTAGCTGGCTTAAATGACGATGGCCCCCTAGCTGTCTCAAACGATGATGGTCCCCTAGCTGTCTCAAACAACAAAGATCCCCTAGCTGTCTCAAACAACAATGGTCCCCTAGCTGTCTCAAACGACGATGGTCCCCTAGCTGTCTCAAATGATGATGGTCCCCTACCTGTCTCAAATGATGATGGTCCCCTATTTGTCTCAAATAGCAATGGTCCCCTAGCTGTCTCAAACGACAATGGTCCCTTAGCTGTCTCAAACAACGATGGTCCCCTAGCTGTCTCAAATGACGATGGTCCCCTATTTGTCTCAAACAACAATGGTCCCCTAGTTGTCTCAAACGACAATGGTCCCTTAGCTGTCTCAAATGACGATGGTCCCCTAGCTGTCTCAAATGACGATGGTCCCCTATTTGTCTCAAACAACAATGGTCCCCTAGTTGTCTCAAACGACAATGGTCCCTTAGCTGTCTCAAACGACAATGGTCCCCTAGCTGTCTCAAACAACGATGGTCCCCTAGCTGTCTCAAATGATGACGGTCCCCTATTTGTCTCAAACAACAATGGTCCCCTAGCTGTCTCAAACGACAATGGTCCCTTAGCTGTCTCAAATGACAATAGTCCCCTATCTGTCCCAAATGACAATGGTCCCCTAGCTGTCTCAAATGACGATGGTCCTCTATCTGTCTCAAATGATGAGGGTCCCCTAGCTGTCTCAAAATGAAACACAGCCCTTCTGCTCCTTTCTCAGATGCATGGAAACAAATGCAATAGCACTGAAGTCTATGAAAAGATCATACAAAGCAAATACCTTATTGTTAAATGAGATCTCCCACGCACAGCTGTGTCTCCAGTGTGCAGGTACACAAGCAGGTTTTAGATCAAGAATTATATTAAGGATTAAGAATGGATTTATTCAGAGTCAGAATATAATGACCAGCAGGAATTAAACAATGTTTTTTATTTTGTTTAAATGTATGACTGCTTGCCATTCAGAACGTTAATCAGTGCCTATTGTTACAACCCCAGGTCTAGGTCTGAGGCGAACGGGTTAATGGGTTTATCTGCC
This sequence comes from Mormyrops boulengeri, assembly GCA_026781065.1. NCBI lineage: Eukaryota > Metazoa > Chordata > Actinopteri > Osteoglossiformes > Mormyridae > Mormyrops > Mormyrops boulengeri. The sequence continues at coordinate 31,658,127 of JAODLD010000101.1, read as the reverse complement.
CTGATGTTACAAGAGTGAACAAACATACCCAAACAATGCCGTTTTTATATTTTATTATTACCAGTACAATGCAAACACGTTGGACTAAAGCAGCTAAGTGTAAGAGCTGGAAGAGCAACTACAGGCAAGAGCAAAATGCTGCTCCTAAGGAAAGGGGGGGAGAAATGGGCGGCGCTAAAGAAAAGAAATTATCAAAAAGACCGTCTTAGTCACTTGCCATCCCTAAACTAAGTTTTGATTAGGCTAGCTAAGCTACCTAAACCCTGACAAAAGTACAGAGGTTGGCGTCCACCCCTAAACTGACGTCTTTAGACAGGGAACGAACCTACGTGAGGATACGTAGATGCGGACACAGCCTAAACGAACCCCCCCCCCCCCCCAACCTTAGGAAACAGGACAAGGGAATTAATCTCAAAACAGGTCTTTCCTGAAATATTACTATAGAGACAGAGAATAGCCCAACAAACAACCAATTAGGGGACACCAGGCAGGAGAATGCCGACACCATTGTTCCTCTCTGCAGGTTCCCTTATAAAAGGGAAAACCCCACCCACACATGACCTCACCGAGGTGGACAGCAATCAGGACCGGTACTGCAGAAAACAAGGGAGAAAAAAAACACACACACACCACCACACAGACCCTGGGCACGTAACACATCTTCCAGTTATCTTCTATTATATGTGCTTTAAGAGTTCACCTTCTGTCAGCAAATATCTGAAAGGCCATGATTCCATCCATTCTCCCCCTTTGCTTTTGTTCTGTCTCACCAGCTGTGAGGTATGCAGAGATATAAAGATCAAAGGGGTCAAGCCAGATGTTACAGACAGATTCCCAGTGCTGTGCGCTGGACACTACCAGAGGCACTGCCCTGCAGATTTGCTGGGGGGAAGTGACAGAGAGATTCACTTGCCCTCTTGAGAGACTTCTCAAATGTTATCTCCTCCACAAGACTGCTGATCATGCTGCTTATCTGAACTTTGTTTAGCTAGCTTCTTTTTAGTTTTTATATATAGAGGGTCTATGGACTTTTAACTCTAATGTAATTTCCTCATGCACTTCCGGTTTGTAACCTCTGACAGAGAAGAAAGAATCAAGGAATATTCCAGTGCTCATCTAAACCAACATAGGAAAACAACAGATAAAGTTATTTAACAGAAACAAAAGTACATAAAGCATTTATCTGCACTTTAAGTTCAAGGTTTTATTTTGAATTGATATCTGTTAGTGATCATGGGGTGAAGATTAATAACAATAATATTTTAGTCTTAGTATTATTATTTAAAAGGGATTTTTTTCAATCATGCTTACTTAAAGCATATTACAGTCTAATAAGTCTAACCTCGGTTGGGATCCTCATAAGTTTTCAAAACAGCACACAATACAATTCCTTCTGTTTAAAATGCTCAAATGTATTGATTTATTGAACTTCAATATGGATCAAAATCATAGTATGTATATGATTAATTTGCAAAAAAAACTCTTAAGGTTCATTAAACTAGATTCTCTGATGGAGGTGTGGGGGTGGCCATGGACCTACATGGGAGGGTAGAGAATAAGAGGGCATGGTTCATCCTGTTTATTTAAACCATTTGTTACTCATTCTGACAAAATCTAAAAAAACATTCTTCTCTCCTTGTTAATTTCCCTCCCCTCCCTGTGTCACATGGTGTCACATGGCTGTTCCAGCTGCGCAGCTTCAAACACTTAAACAACATGCATGTGTGTTACATTATGCAACTGCCTGAAAAAATTCCTGTTTACATACCAATTCAGAGCAGAGCCGCCTTCTACTCACTGAAGCTGTGGCAGTAACTTGGAGAGTATTGGTTCCTTCTTCACTTTAATTTTTTTTAAGATTTGAACCCACCATGTAATCCAGTAAATAAATCCAGCAAAAAAATATAAAATTATAACAATAATTCAAATTTATTGAGCAGTCCATTGAACATATAAAGGAAGTTTAGGGTGCCTGTAGGCAAAAGCATGTTACATCATTAAGTCTAAAAAAATATGTGTGATATTACCAGCACAGAAATGTGGAGGACTATATTTGTTGAAATGTAAAGGTCTATTTCTCTTCACAGTGGAAATTCTGCTTCCTTGCCTGGTGGCTGCTGCTGTGTAACAGCAATACTCTGCTTCCTGAAGTGACAGCAATTAACCCTGCGCATTTTCCTCTTGGGCTGATGGAAGAACTGAATATTGCAGACGGCAGACCAAGCACCCTGGACACAGACTAAACAACATGAGGAAGAGCCAAGTGTTAACAAGTGACTTTGAGACACTTTGAAAATGAACAGTGGCTGCCATCAGTATACTGACCGTCAATGTGCGCCGATCAATGAGTCTCAACATGTTTGGTTGGCTACCACCTGCCACAATGCAATCCTGTCCCAGCCAATCACAAGTGTAGACCTGACAAGGAACAGAATTCATTGGCTAATAAAATAGTACTGCTTTCACTAGCACATATTCAAGGAGAGTTTGAAATTGGAAGGGACACAACTGAATAATTTAAATGTACACAACCCACACTTCCCCTGGTTCCTACGCCTCTGCACATAGTTTCCATGATGTTGAAACAATTCATGATAAAAACTGCTTAAAATCAGCTAGTATTACAAAGGGGTGGAACTTAAGAATTTTTGCTACTCGCCGAATGGACTAGTTTGTTAAAAACTGCAGCCCGACATGCAATTTTTTTTAACTAGCTACCACCCACATAGCAGACAGGTCTGGCCCGGATCTGGCGTCAAGCCGGCACTGCTGGCTGAGTTCTGGCATGGCAAGTGGTTTATCAACCAGATATGGGCCAGGTCTGGAAATGATGGTACTGTTCCCAGTTACGCGCGGCGAGTGATTCTGGCTGACAGTCGGCATTTTTCATCTTGGCCAGAACTGTTCTGAGCACGGTGAGCGATTCTGGCTGACAGTCAGCATTTTCCATCTGGGCCAGAACTGTTCTGAGCACGGCAAGTGATTCTGGATGACTGTTGGCATTTTTCATCTGGGCTAGAACTGATTTGAGCACGACGAGCGATTCTGGCTAACAGTTGGCACTTTTTGTGTGGCCCAGAACCATTCTAAGCATGGCGAACGACTCTGGCTGACTGTCAGCATTTTCCGTGTGGGCCAGAACCGTTCTAAACACGGCGAGCAATTCTGGCTAACAAACAGCATTTTTCATGTCGGACGACATTGGCTGACAGTCATCCATTTCAGCATTGGTAACATGATTTGTGCCGTACCTAGCCCTCACCTGGCGTAAAATTCTG
>JAODLD010000101.1:31630580-31654749 GCA_026781065.1 Mormyrops boulengeri | reverse complement strand
TTGGCGCTCCTTCAGATCGCCGGGCAACTAGTAGTAAGGCAGCCGGGCATACATGGAGGACGACACAGGCAGAAGAGGAAGCTGGACAGAAGGACGTCGTGTAGTGGAGACGTCGCATGTAGCAGGGTGTGCAGGATATCTTGATAAATTTGGGGTCTCCAGGTGGCATACACCAGGAGGGGTGGGGGGAGGGGGGAATGCAGTTAGTCTAAGTAGGGGAGACCATAGGCAGTGCTAGGTGAGTGCAATATGTAAGTTCAGTGTCCGGCAGATATGGCTATGGCTGCAGAAGTAGGAGGGAGAGGCAAGTGGGAATACAGGTGTGGGGAGTGCCTGAAATGTCAGCACTCCAATTCCACAAGGGATTGTGAAGCTAGAGTGACAGCACTAGCGACTCAGTTTATCCAAAACCAGTGGCACCGATCCCCACCCAGCTCTACACCTCACACTACAGGTCAAACTGGGGGTGAACGATTAGCTAAAGCTAGAACTAGAGTCCCTATAGGCTAGACGAAATAAGTGTGTTTTTAGTCTAGACTTGAATATTGAGAGTGAGCCCGAATCTCGCACATCCGGTGGAAGACAATTCCACAGCTGAGGAGCTCTATAGGAGAAAGCTTTGCAGCCTGCTGTAGCTCTTTCTACCCTAGGTACTAACAGATATCCTGCGCCTTGAGAACGTGATTACATGAAAGGACCACCACTTCATAATAAAACATATAAAAATAAAATAAAATAAAAAAACCATTAGCAGGGTTTATACAGAGATTCTTAAGTTGAATTTACTACCTTTTTACTACCTTTTTTACAACCTTCACAATATTTTTTACTACCAGCACGACTTCAAGCTTCAACTGTAGCAGCGTAAAGTGTGAAGTAAAGTGACGAGTAAAGTAATCTAATATCTTTCCAAAATGAATTAATAACATATTTCCTCACAATTTAATGAGGTAATCATAACGTAACTTCAACACTGGACACAAAAACTGGACCAAATAGAGAGAGAGAGAGAGAGACAGACAGAGAACCAGAGAGAGAGAGAAAGAGAAAGAGAGAGTCAGAAAGAGGCTCTGTAGGTGTATGTGAGTGTGTGTGTGTTAGGGCAAGAGAGTGAGCTACGTTTAAGTAAGAAGGAACTCTACCATAGGAGTTGGATTAATCAAGATGTCACAACAGGCCTTGGTCCATAGGTTTTACTCAATATGTTGAAAAAAAAAACAATTGCATAACAATTAAAAGACAGACTGGACCTTTAGAATAAACAGCTACACATTGGAATTTGAAACAAATTTCTAAGTGGTTCAATTAGGGCCTTGAAAAAAAGCGGAAACTAGATAATAATGTGCAACTTTACACTGTAATAACAGTATTTCATTAACAAACAAATAACTTAAGAACAAATAACTTAATAACTTAACTCCAACACTGGACACAAAAACTGGCCAACACACAGAGAGAGAGAGAGAGAGAGAGAGAGAGAGAGAGAGCGAGAACATAAACAACCAATGGAATTAACAACAGGCAAACATACAGGTTGCTAATTAAAATTACAGTTAGACAGCAGTGTCACAAGTGCCTCAGCTGTGTGGCCTTTTCTTATATCATTTTTTCCACTTGGAGAAGTTCTGCTTTTTTGTCCTTGTGTCTTCTTCGAAGAAAGTTGGATTTTGTAATGAGCTCAGCCATCTTTGTTCCTGCCTTTCCCTTGGCCATCTCTGCACACTTGTCGGCATCATTTTCAAGTGAATGGCACACACTATTGAGAACCTGCCGCTGGTTCTGGAGGTCCTCCAGCTCTTTCTCTACTGCTTTCCTCTTCTGCTCTTGTGTGGCACTCTCCTATTTTTCCGCTCACTATCAAGGTATAGCCTGTATTGTGACCTCGCTGAAGCAGCAGAGGCCAGGAGCTCCTTGGTCAGAGGAACTTTCAGAATGCCACCACAGACAATTACCTTATCGCAGATTAACCTGAGGACTTCAAGAGATTCATCACGGAGGTTGCACGCTTCTACCTCCTTATTTACTGAGAAGCCTCTCTCCACTGTGGCTTGTCCATGGGACAGGAGGAGAACACTTTGGCAGAACTTTAGCAGGTCAGGGTGGAACGTGCAGAGTTTGGAGTGGAGAAAGTCATCCAGACGCTGCCTCAGAGGTTGGAAGGAAACAAATTCTTCTTCTCTGCCCACAACCGAGAGAAAGGATGTGAATAGCTGAATGATGATATTACCTGCAACACTGACAGGAAAATTAAGATATATTCATTACATTAACACATTCCAGTCAACTTCTTCATCATCCATTCAACAAAAGTACATACAGTACATCATTGATACACAATAGTATCTAAAGCAGTGGTTCTCAACCTGGGAGCACGGAGGTCTTGTCTAAATTACAAATTGATCTTTGACACTTTCAAACCTCTTAGATTAAAAAGGCAGAAAACCACAAATGAGATTCCTAGTGTAACACACTGGCTTGGCGTTTATACTGCCGTTCCTACTGTCCAGACACTCTAAAACACAATCAATAAACGAATGAATGCAAACACCCTGACTTTTTAATATAAAAAGGAAAAGAAAAATAAAAAAGAAAGAATCAACACCCTGACCAACGCAATATATGCGCTTATATATATAGTACAACCCCAATGATTACAAAGGAGAGTATTTTCAAACACAAAGATAAACATGCCACCCCGGGCCCATGAGATAATACAGACAGGTAAACTGGAAAAAGAGAACCCCGTTGCAGGCCTGTTTTGGTGCTCGGGTGCGGTGCGTCGGCGCTTGTTCGATGCCGGAGGAGCCCCAAGCTTCTCCAGTAACTGGGGCGCTGTCCGGGTTGTCTGTTTCTGAGCAACTCCTGGGAGTAGGCTCTCAGATAAGCCCGTTGTTCCTTTTCTTTCTGTCGCTGGAAACTGTCCGTCCCCTGCTCACATACTTTTTTTTCGTCGCTGGAAACTGTCCGCCCCCTGCTCATGTACTTTTCTCTCTTTTTTCGCTGGAAACTGTCCGTCCCCTGCTCATGTACTTTTCTCTCTTTTTTTCGCTGGAAACTGTCCGTCCCCTACTCATGTACTTTTCTCTCTTTTTTTCGCGCCTCTCTCCTCCTTTCCTGGTTCTTCCGCTCCCCCTCCTCACATGACCAGGGACATCTCAACTCAAAACAGAATTTAACCCCTTAACTTATGGGATAACCCGAATGTACAACAAACTCAATCAAGTAAAGAAAACAGATACAAAAAAAAATAAATAAGTAACTAAATAAATGTTCATAACATCTTTCACAGAGTTACACCCTCCCCCTTTTTAAATGTCTGAATGCCCTCATCAGACCCCATAACAGTATCCTTTAACTTCAATATTTACTGTGCAACTACACTGGTGATTCCTCAAGACTTTAGCGAGATATTCATCACCCCATTTCAATAACCACCCCTCGGTGAATTACTGCCATTGGCTGCTCACTACCTTCACCAAGCCTATCATAAGTCAGCCTAATGACAGGCTTTAGTCTTCTCTTCTGTCCTGGAGGTTCTGGCTGACCCTGCGACGCATCACTGGTTGGTACCACTACATCAGACCTATCAGACATCTCTGTAGTATGACTGACCGGGTCTGGAATGTCATTCTCCGCATCCTGTCCTGGCGCTGTACCTTCTTCCTCGCCTACCACATCCTCATCCATACAACCAGACTCACTCTCAGACGTGCTCTCCACCTGTCTCTCTTTAGTATGTTTTCTCCTCAGTAGTGCAGCTAAGTCATATCCACCTGGCCTGGGTGCATACTCATCATCTGAAGCAGAAGGCTCAATTGACCTTAGCAACTCACCATCCCCAGTGTTTTGTTCAGGGGTAGCAAGCAACCCCTTACCAGTCCTATATCTTGGAATGGGAACCTTTCCCTTCCCCACAGCAGGCAACCTAACCAGCTGCCCTGTTGGCAAGAGATGATCCCTATGGAGCGTTTTCACAGCTCCCTTTCCCACCTCAGGCTTCACCTGGTACACCGGCAGGTTTGGTAGCCTCTGAACAACCACATGTGGAACAGGACTCCATCGTCCTTGAAGTTTGTGCTTCCCTTTCAGACCTAAGTTCTTCAGGAGCACTCTGTCCCCCGATTCTAAGGCATGGAACCTTACCTTCCTATCATACGTCTTTTTGTTTCGGTTATGGCTCTTATCAGCCGTTTCCACAGCTAACCTATATGCTTCTTTCAAGTCACTCCTCACCTTTGCAACATCCTGGGAGTGTGTGACCTCATCGTTTCCATCGGGGGAGGTGCCAAAACAAAGATCCACTGGGAGTCTTGCCTCTCTCCCAAACATCAGATAATACGGGGAGTACCCCGTGGCATCACATTTAGTACTATTGTATGCATGTAAGGCATTTCATGCATTGTATGCATGAAAGGCATCCGTGCAAGACTGGTCCCAGCAATCCCCGAAGGGTTCAGACTCCCTGAAATACTCCACTGTCTTCCCCCTACTGCTTTTCTTCCCACGCTGTGTGGGGGCATACCCTTTAGTAAGCTCAGTCAATGGCCTAACTATGGAAGAGAAATTGCCAATAAATCTACGGTAATATCCGCAGAAGCCAAGAAACGACCGTAATGACTTTAGGTCTGTAGGCTGAGGCCAGGATAACACAGCCTCAACTTTGTCAGGGTCGGTGGCGATCCCTTCTTTGGACACTATGTGGCCCACATATTTCACTTTAGGCTGGCAGAATTGGCATTTGTCAAGCGACACTTTTAATCCAACCTCCTCTAGCCGATCCAACACTTTCAGAAGCCTGTCTTCATGCTCCTCTAACGTCCTTCCAAAAACTCAGATCATCAAGATAGACAATAACCTGCATGAAATTCATATCTCCAACGGCCTTTTCCATCAAGCGTTGGAAAGTGGCCGGAGCCCCCATAATCCCTTGGGGCATCCTTTCGAACTGGTAAAATCCAAGGGGACATATGAAGGCTGTCTTCTCTTTATCCTGTTCGGCCATGGCTATTTGATAATATCCACTCCTTAAATCAAGGACGGAAAACCACTGACTGCCTGACAGACAGTCTAGTGCATCATCTATACGAGGGGTAGTATACTGGTCTGGAATGGTTCGACGGTTAAGTGTACGGTAATCAATACACATCCTCATGGAACCATTCTTTTTTCTAGCCACCACGATTGGCGAAGCATATGGACTCCGAGACTCCTTAATGATTCCTGATGCCAATAGTTCCTGAAGGTGCCTTCGTACATCCTCAATGTCCGCAGGTGCAATCCGTCTCGAACGTTCGCGGAAAGGCGTAGGATCAGAAAGCCTAATGTTATGCTCCACCCCTTTCGCCAGTCCTACATCCCACTCATGTAAAGAAAATGCCTTGGTTCTCTGTGCAAGCTTCTGACGCAGTCTAGCTTCCCACTCTTTAGGGACAGGAGAGTCACCAAAGTTAAAAACCGCTGGATCAATGCTGTCAGGCATGTCACAATATGTGGGGACCGGAGCGATGGGAATATACATCCCCTATTACAGCCCCAACCGGTATCATCTTCGGCCTCATTGATTCGTTTTGCACCACCACTCGAAAATTAGCAACGTCCATGGTACTCTCAGGAACTATCAGCGGCTGCAACAGCACACCAGCCGGAAGAGAAGACGTGGATGCCGTTTCCACTAACAACATTTCCTGGCCTATCGGGCAAGTCATCTCTAATCGGCAGATGGCCTGCTGGCTACTGCCTGGCCCTAGGGTCAGACAGCCAGGACCTGGCCATTTCACACAACCCACTGTGTCAGCTGGGTGAACTACATCAGTCTGCAGACCCTTAACTGAGGATTGTGTCATTTCCCCCACCGCAGCTATACCAAAACAATGTGAAATGTCCACACCGGCTATCTCCTTGCACAACAGAGCTAAGCGCTTAAACATGCTAGCATTGGTGCCAAGTATCACAGGTGTCTGGTCTGGACAATGTGGGCCAGGACAAACCAGTGCTAAAACTGAAATGGCCTCAGCAGCTTCAGTGACAATCTCCGAAAATTCCATGTCCACTATTACATACCCCTTTTAAGGATAAGTGGACTCACTTAGTCCCCAGACTGCCAAGCCAGCAACAGGGTGGATGGGAACATCAGGCAGGTACCTCTGGTACCACTGATCAAAAATGATGGTCACTTGAGAGCCACTATCCAACAATGCCCTGCATGGGTGACCATTCACCCTAAGTGCCACAGTAGAAGAGGGTCCAACCAGTCCTTTTGGAATATTCTGCCTGTGCATTGTCTTCACAACACCTCTCTTAACAGAACAATTTGTACCGCTTTTTGCTGTTTCCGAGAGTGATACCCTCTGTTCTCTGGGCATCCGCCTTGCCCTGATAAATTGCTGAATGACAAGGGCCTGATTCTCAGGATTTTGGCATTTCTTGGCAACATGCCCACTGCCTCCACAACGATAACAAAAATAACCTGTGTCTTTAGTTGGTATAGGCACCACGGCTGCTACTTGGGAAGGTTGTGTGTTGGTTGCAACCTCAGACCCTCTCCCTTTGTTAAATAGCTTCTGCTGCAGCCTCTTTACTTGCTTTCTCAAAGCAGTAACCTCTGAATCAGCGTGCGCCTCCATAGCCTGTGCACTATGACTCAATATTGGTGGATTATCTTCCTGCAAGACTGCTTGAGGTTTTAACCTAAAAGCTGAAAACAGTGACTTCAGTTCTTTTAGTTCAGACTTTAAACTCTGAATATCGGATATCCCGCTTTGGGTGTCTACTCTAATAGAGGCTCTACTTACTGATGCAGTTAACCTAGACCGGGAAGCTGCATACTCTTCCTCGGATCGAATTTCACTTAGCAGCTTCAGGAAACTAGAAGGCTTATCCCTCCTGTCCCTAATTCTAAGCTGGAGTAACATCAGTTCTGACTCCACAGTGCCTCTCAAAAGTTCAAGACGAATGCTATCTTTCATGCCTGCAGCAATACCCCCTCTCTGTACTACTTTAGCTAACATGCCCTCCAGTCGTCTCCAGAATTCTGATAATTTTTCCCCTTTGCACTGTTGCATCATACGGAAAGCAAAATAAAGATCGTCACCAGACTCAGCGCTACCAAATGCCTGTTGAAGGGCCTGTAAACAATCCGCAGGACTAGCATTTGGATCTTCCATTCGTACAGCGTTCAATATTTCCAACGCCGGCCCCCGCAAGCTCTCAATAATCCTCCGGCGTTTTTCCCTATCCGGAAAGTCACATTCCTCAACCAGTATACTAGCTTGCTCCATCCAAGTCTCATATTGCTCTTCACCCACTGGAGTGGGTAAGATTCCCGAAAAGGTACGCAATCGTTTATACCCCCCACTATCAGTAGAGAGCTTAGCGGTATTTTGCAATAATCTAGCACAAGACCTTAATCAATTTGAATAACCTATCCACTTCTACTGTCCCTATACAATATTTTCTTACCAGCTGCAATGCCACCTGCCAGCTACTGCCCCTGGATGAAAGTCTGTACAATGCACCTGTACAATGCACCACTCTGGATCTTTGACCGTCTTTGTGGGATCCAGGCAGGTAATCTGCCTAACAATGGGGAATTTCAATGGGGACTTTTCCTGCAGTTTCTTTATGATCCTAATCAGACACTGCAAACACTCTTTTCTCAGGCTGAGTACAGAGAGTTCCCCTGTCTTGGTTCCTGGTTTTCCTAGTGCCTATTAAGGAACATTAAGGAACATTCATGTTAATGCTTTCTTTGAAAGGAAATGTTTGCATAATATTAATGATGATAATATTAATACTGAACAAATTGCATTTGCTGGTTGATTTGTGCAGGCATCATAATTCACAAATTCACCTCACAAAACAAATAAACAACAATGAAATTACCTTGATGGCAGATTCAGCCCCCAAGCCTATGTCTACCCTTTTGAGGGAGACCCAGTTCTTCTCCTCAGAGATGTCCAATTTAATGAGCTGCAGGGGGGTTTGGTCCTGTAGGAGCTCCCTTTTGATGAACCACCACAGTAAATTCTGATGATGACAATAAGCAGATAGTTACCAAGCCATTCCATCAATTAATACAGGTTTACATTAAAAGGAATTAGTCAAAATCTTTACAGTGATACTTACCAACAGAAGCTCAGTCAAATCTTTTGCCAAAAAAGGCAACACTCAACAATGGCTCGTCTGTGTGGTATTTCTGAAGAAAGGGGTTAAAACTTCTCGCAATGGCGAGGAAGAATATAAGCTTTGGGATTAAGAGTGGATCCCCTTGTGCTGCCAGGATGGCGTCATAAGAGGCCGTGTTCGGTTTTTGGACCTTCTTATCCTCAACAGCATTGACATACTTCTGAATCATGGTCCAAACTTCCAGGACTCTCTCTGCAACCGGCACATTTTCCACCCATTTGTGGCCGCAGAAAGAGACGGGAAAGCAGGACGACCCGGTGATGTTGGTGTAGTCCTCTCTCTGGGCAGGAATGTTGTGGAAGAGGAAACGGAGCGCGCGCAGGAGTTTGTCAATTTACCAGGCTGTAAAGCCTACCTTCATGGCAGTGTGGAGGGTGTGAAGTCCACAGCTCCCAACCATCAGGACTTGAGCACCTCCATGCAGCTCAGCATGCTCCTTTTGAAGGAGATCCAGGAGGTTGAAGTTGACATTGGGGCCATCCATTCCTACTGAGAGAAGCTGCCTCATGTTGAGTTGTGCAACACATTCCTGTGAATTATCACACAGAAGAAAGTTTGTTTAAATAACATTTATTGCTTAAGTAAACCACATTCAATATACAGTACAGACAGACAGTAATACTGTATATGCTTCAAGTTAAACATTTAGCTTTATTATCCTAAAGTAAAACATGAGTCAAGTGTTGGAATACATTTGACAGTGATAGATATTACACCTACTGTATGTCAAGGACTGCTTTGCCAAAGTTAGATTATTGGTTCTCCAAATGTGGCTCACTATAAACAAAATCCCTATAATATAGGTTTGGCTTTATCGGAGCCATGCTCAACCTTCAGGTTAAGCATAACAGTTAGGCTATAACACTTATTATTAATTATATACATTTTTCCAATATTATGTTACAGAAATTCAACAGCAGGCTAAATAAATAAAATTATCAAAAATCCATGAAAATGTTCAAATGTAAACAATGTCCCCCATGTAACCAATAAGTATAGGAAAATAAACTTACTTTGATGTGCTGCAACAGATCGCCAGCTCTTCCATGTCCCAGGAATTGAGAGCCAAAATACCTAGACCGGGCACAACCATCCTCCAAAAAACGAATGTGTATGTCCATTTGTTTTTTCTTTGACGATTGATTAAGGCTCTCATCAAACATAAGGGCATACGGTCCGGCATGATTTATGGCCTCAACCAGTTGCCTCTTAAAAAAGGGGGCAATGCCAAATTTTATCATGTAGCTGGTCTAGTCCTTGGCCAAAGCGAACGATTTGGTGATTTGGGAGTCCGGGAACATCTTGCTAAACAGCTCTCCTATGCCATCATTCGACTTGAACGAGTGGTGTTTTACTACTAAATCTAAACACCACAGTACCTCGGCCTGCAGCGTAGAGGTGGTAGTGCAGAGTATCTGTATGCTGGTGGTAGGATTACTGGCAGTGGATTGCAGGGGAGCAGGCGAGGTTGAGGGAGCAGTGGAGGTTGAGGTCATAGATGTTGCCATAGTGCCAGTGCAAAACAGCGACAGCGGTAGCTGCACGTTACGTCCCCGCATCCTGGCTTGGTGGCTACTCGACTCCATGTGTGATTTAAATATTTATAGTCTTCTTACAGATGTTGCAATAAGCCTCTCGGCTGTTGCAAACTACTGGCCTAAGGCAGTCTTTAAACGTTGATTCCTCCAGCCAAAGGTCTGAAAACTTGCATTTGCCCATATCTGAAATAAACTATTAGCGAACTCGCGCAGAGGTTTGGCAGCAAGCCAGCCGGGGAACCCAGATTGATTCAACGTGCGCGTGAGGTACACGTGACATCATTCTTATCACTCAGGTCCTACATGCAACATAAAAATAAATTCACGCAAGTTTAGTGATCTAAGGAGATAGGCCTGCACGTAAGTTACACAAATTGAAAAACGCATAGGCCCAGTTGAATGGGGGTTCAAAAATGTACTACCTCGTCAGATGACGTTTACTACTTTTTACTGGCCTTAATTTGGCCTAATTTAATTTACTACCTTTTACTACCTTCTACAACCCCGCGGCAACCCTGATTAGTGCACCTCGAGGGTGTAACCTGTGGTAGAAACTAGCAAAACCACTTTGCATCGCACTTTGCGCAGGTGGAAAATAGAGCCCATACAGTGCTTTCAAAAGTATTCAGACCCCTTCACTTTTTTCACATTTTGCTATGTTGTAGCCTTATGCTAAAATAGTTAAAATTCAGTCTACACTCAATATTGCATAATAACAAACCAAAAAATAAAGAGTAAGAAAATTGAAACATCACTTTAACATAAGTATTCTGACCCTTTACTCAGTACTTAATTGTAGCACCATTGCAGTGATTACAGCTTTAAGTCGTCTTGGGTATAACGTGACAATCTTCACATTTGGGGTTTTTCTGCCATTCTTTTCTATAGATATTCCCAAGCTTTGTAAGTTTTGATGAGGACTGTCGGTAGAAATCTATTTTCAGGTGTCTCCTGAGATGAATGACTGGTAGGCACCCCAAAAGTGTACAAGTCTTATAAAAATGCTATTTTAAGCCTCAAAAAGGGCATGTGGGGTAAAAAGTTTTCACTTCATTGGGAAGAAAGTATTTTCCAGAGTGAAAGCCTGCAGTGTGCATGTGGCTATGGATATTAATGAATGAATACAAATAAGATCTCTAGAACAAAGATCACTGCAAAAGCTTACAGGCATATGTTCCATGCAGCTGACATTCTGTTCCATGAGATTCCACGGGAGCTGTACTCAGAGAAGTGCTTGTAAAATTAATCAAACCAGAATAACACACAATTCAACAAATATCATCATACCTCATTCTAGAGCATTTTTTACCTTTACATATATTTAACAGATGATTTTGTTTAAAGTAATGTGCAGTTGAAGCAGATCACAAGCATATTGATGTCAAAGAGCCGATTGGGGGTGGAAGTGCTGATAGGCTGAGTTTCCAACGACTAATAACAAATGCAAGATAGTATTGGAGCAAGAGCCATACAAAATATTGTTAGAGCCTAATACGACAAAAACTAGACAAAGCAAAACACAATACAGTTCCCAACAGATACATTGAGGAAAATAATTATTTGACTCCATGTTGAATTCCTAACTAGATAAAAAGATGAGAGGTCTATAATTTCAGCGGTAGGTTTATTTTAACATCAGAAAAAATAAACAAAATCAACAAAATAAAACAAATCATTATGTAACAGGTACAAATCGACTTGTCATTTATCTAAGGGCAATAATTATTTGATCCCCTACAAGCCAGCAAGAGATTAAGTACATGTGCACTAACATAACACATTTAATAGAATTACTTTGTTAAATAGTAATCTTGTGTTACTAACCTGTCTACATCGTCAGCCTTATCACCATGGGAATCACCAAAGAGTAGCCTAAGTACATCAGAGACAAGACTGATGACTTTCACAAAGGTGGAATGGGCTACAAAACCATCAGCAAGCAGCTTGCAGGGAAAGTGACTACTGTTGGTGTAATTATTCGCAAATGGAAAAAGGCAAAATAACTGTCATGTATCCAAGTGACAGCCTAAAAACCTTAAAGATTTGGAGGATGTCTGCAATGAGGAGTGGATGAAAATTCCTGCTGAGCTGTGTGCAAACCTTATGATCAACTACAACAAACATCTGACAGCTGTGTGTCACGCCCATGTCGCTAAGACAGCATGACGCCACCTACCACCACTTAACAGACGGTACTTAAACCTCGCACTGGCAACAGCACAGTGCGAGGTATTGTTGCGATGCATGTACTGAGCGGTTTGACTCTTTGTTTTCTCCACAGTTGCAATCTGTCTTCCTTGCCCATCCTGAACCTCCTGTGCCTCCTGCCAGCCCTCCTGCCTGTCCTCCCCTCCCGTGAAATCCCTCGTGTCCTTACCTCTGTTCGTCGTCCACATCCTCGGATTGATCGGCTTATCGACCTTCAGCTTCCCATCTCCTGACCCTGACTTTGCATTACGCTCTGGCTTTTGGTGACACGATCGGACGTCCCGGACCCGGCTCTCAACTACTCCTTGTGCTATTCCCCAATAAACTTGGCTGCCTGTGTAACACCTGTGTGGCACCTAACTACCAAGGCTTGACCAAACCTCTCTTTTACATTGGATCTGCCTTCTAATAATGCCACGGTAATCCACGGGCCAGGTTCAAGGTACTGAATGGGAGGCCGTAATTAACAACGACATGGTTTGAATTTTAAACTTAAGTTTATGAGGGAAAAAAAAACAAAACTAAATATGCATACACTCCTAGAGTTTAATCGCATACAGAAATTAACATAAAGTGAGATAAAACAGCAATTGAAATGGTTTGAACTATTTAGTAATTTGTCATAAGAACATAAGAAATTTACAAACGAGAGGAGGCCATTCGGCCCATCAGGCTCGTTTGGGGAGAACCTACCTAATAGCTCAGAGTTGTCAAAATCTTATCTAGCTCAGATTTAAAGGAACCCAGGGTTTTAGCTTGCGCTACACTAGCAGGAAGACTATTCCATACTCCAACTACACGCTGTGTGAAGAAGTGCTTCCTCAAGTTCATTTTAAAATGTTCTCCCACTAACATGTCGTATTTTGATGGATCCGAATTCCTAATATAGTCTTCTAATTTTGTTCTAATACTAATGTTAACTAAGCGGATTTTAGTTAGAGTCCAGTCAGAGTATCATTCACTAATTTGGCACTAATTAATTCTCCCTCAAAAAGGGAGCTGGAGGATTACCTGAGGACAACGCACAGAGACCTTTTAAGACATGAGCTAAGGGAGATGCCTTCAGACATGCCACCAAGAGCGGAGCCAGGATACCTGCTGGATAACAATCCACCAAGGTGGAGCGAGATTGAGAAGGTGGTGAGGAAAGCAAGGGCAGCTTCAGCTCCGGGACCAAATGGTGTTCCGTACAGATTCTATAAAAATGCTCCTAATGTTTTAAGATTCCTGTGGAAGCAAATGAAGGTGGCATGGAAGAATCAATTCATCCCAAAGGCATGGCGAAGAGCAGGGGGAGTAATGATCCCCAAGGAAAAAGACGCTTCGAAAATTGACCAGTTCCGACAAATCAATCTCTTGAATGTTGAAGGAAAGATCTTCTTTAGCATTGTAGCTCAAAGAATGACGACTTACCTAAAACAAAATAACATGATCGATACATCAGTACAAAAGGCTGGGATACCAGGCTTTTCAGGATGCTTAGAACATACAAGCATGATATGGCATCAAATTCAATCTGCAAAACGGGAAGGGAAAGATTTGCATGTCTTATTCCTGGACCTAGCCAATGCATTTGGATCCGTCCCCCATTCTCTCATCTGGGCAGCCTTTGACTTCTTCCGTGTACCGAAGAACATCACAAACCTGGTCAGAACCTACTTCCAGGATGTGCAAGTTTGTGTAACAACAGTAGAGTACACAACATCTTGGCAATCACTGGAAGTAGGAATAATGGCAGGTTGTACCATCTCCCCACTAGCTTTCACCATGGCAATGGAGGTGATCATTCGAGCTTCCAGGTGGGTTGTAGGAGGGCAACGCCTACAAGCTGGTCAACAGTTACCTCCTATTCGTGCCTATATGGATGATATGACCACACTGACCTCAACCATTCCATGTGCCAGGCGCCTATTGGAAAAACTACACAACAACATAACATGGGCACGGATGAAGTTGAAACCTAGCAAATCTAGGAGTATATCCATCATCAGGGGAAAATTAGTGGACCAGAGATTCTACATAAACGAAGCACCCATTCCAATGGTGTCAGAGCAACCAATTAAAAGCTTGGGTCGATGGTATGATGCAAGCCTCAAAGACTCGGACCAGATTAATCAACTGAGGATTGCAGCTATCAAAGGCCTTGTCACTATAGACAAGACCTCCCTACCAGGTAAGCTGAAGTTGTGGTGTTTGCAGTTTGGATTGCTCCCTAGGCTGATGTGGCCCCTAACAGTCTATGAAGTCCCTATCACTAAAGTTGAGAAACTGGAGAGGACAGTTAGCTCTTACATCAAGAAGTGGCTTGGACTCCCACGTTGCCTAAGTAATATCGGCTTATATGGGCATGGTGTGCTGAAGCTACCGGTCTCTAGCCTCACTGAAGAGTACAAGTGCACCAAAGTGAGGCTAGACATGACCCTGACGGAGTCCAAAGACACAGCCATACGAACGACGGGTCCCAAACTAGCAACAGGGAGGAAGTGGACCCCATCCAAGGCGGTGCAGCAGGCTAAATCCGCTCTCAGGTGTCGAGACATGGTGGGCCAGGTTCAGCAGGGAAGAGGTGGGTTGGGACTCGGGACAAGTCGACCAGCGTGGTATAAAGCAACACCCACCCAGAGGAAAAGAATGGTGGTTGATGAAGTCCGGCAGCACGAGGAGGCAGACCAATGGGCAAAAGCGGTATCACAGTCCAAACAAGGTCAGTGGACTACTTGGGATAATTTGGAGCATTGCAAGTTTACCTGGAGGGATTTGTGGGGGATGGAAGGAAGCCGAATCAGCTTCATCATCAGAGCCACCTACGATGTCCTTCCTACACCCACGAACCTCAGCCAATGGGTTGGAGAAAATCCCTCATGTGCTCTCTGCCAAACTCCAGCATCACTGAGACACATCCTTACCGGCTGTAAAACCAGTTTGTCTCAGGGCCGCTACACCTGGAGACACAACCAGGTCTTACGGCAACTGGCAATCATCTTGGAAAGAAGGAAAACGACCATCAATGCCCTCCCTCCCCGTGTGTCTGGACTCCTAAATACCATCCCTTTTGTGAAAGCAGGACAGCTTCCAGGAAAACCTTCTGCAAGAATGGAAACAACCCTCCTGGACATAGCCCGAGACTGGAAAATGAAAGTTGACCTGGATCAGAAACTTATCTTTTCTCCAGAGATCATTACAACTAATCTCAGGCCAGATCTGATTTTGTGGTCAACCTTGCAGAAACTTTTATACATTGTGGAACTAACAGTCCCGTGGGAATCTGCAGTAGATGAAGCCTACGAACGCAAAAGCCTGAAATACACAGACATTGCAGCAGAGGCAGAGCTGCGTGGCTGGCATACACAAGTGCTCCCAGTGGAGATCGGGTGTAGAGGTTTTGTAGCTACATCGACAAAAAAGCTCCTGAAGAGCATGGGGATCCGAGGCCAGGCCCTCCGACAGGCTGTGAAATTGCTATCGGAGGCTGCAGAGAGAGGTAGCAACTGGCTCTGGATGAAGAGAAAGGACCCTATCTGGGCTGCTAGATAAGAAAGGATTTCTTCTCCCTCACCATTTTGGCGATGGGCATGGGGAGCGGAGGCAGAGGGAAGCACACCTGAAGCGCACAGGTGTTGCGGTTGAATCCATTCCGAGGTGTCGTGGGCCTATCAACGAAACACCGACGAAGGAGGGTGCCCATCTGATGACCCCAGTGAAGCTTTTACTCCTCATGCAGATTGCAAATATTTCGATTGCTTCTGCCACACTCAAACATCAAGAAAGTGCTGATTATCTTAGGGATTGTAACAACAAGTCCTTTAGCTAAACGTAGCACAGCATTAAAATATGATTCATTTCAAAATTTAAATCTGCCTGCCAGAAAAAAAATGACAGGCAGTTAAAAGTAACGTGTTCATCATGAGTGAAATATAATTTCTCATCATTTACTAGGCATGTTGAACAGCCTTCACCTTGTCTAGGTGATATGGATTGAATTATCGGTATTGTGTGTTTGCAAAAAGTCACTGAAGCTATGTCACTTGAAGATCCTTGTGATCAAATCTGAATCCACTGATGTATAATCAATTATATATGATTACATAAATACATTTAACATTGGCCAGAAGCGGTAAGATTAAACATAATGTACATACTGACAAAATATGACATTGGTAAATTTGTTCATTTAAACTGACTTATGCATTTGTCTCTGAGGACATCAAGATTGATGTGTACCACAAACAGAAATGCAGTTCACTTGCAAGGTATCAGGGTTAGGCCCTGTCCATCCTGTAACTTCATCATCACTTATCTGCCTTTATTTTAATCCCTTGTGGTCGTTTTGTTTCTAGTGTGGTCTAGTGTTTGACGTTTAATAATGTCTATTGGATGTCAGAATGCTGCCACGTGACACAAGATGCCACTGTTTCTGTGTGTGCAGATGGACACTCACTCTGCTCTGTCCGTGGGGGTCTTCGGGGACTTCACATATCTTCTGGCCTGAAGAATACTCCCAGATCTGTCACAAAGCGAGGAAGACTTACAGCACCAGGATGCAACAACACTTGTGCACCTTCATCCAGAATCTCTGAGTATTTAGGTGAAATATATAAATGAACCACTACACTGACATAATAGTTTTCTCGTGACTCTCGTTACCTCAAGGGCTTTCTCCTTCCTCCAGGACCCAGAGAGGATTTGGTTGGTCACAGGGTCAATATGGAGAGAGTCCCCACAAATATGAGGACCTGACAGCATTCTGACAGGGTTAACACACAAATATTTTCTCACTAGATGGATTTGACACCAGAAAACTGTCATGCGGTAAAATACACAGTGTGGGTAGAAAGTTAGACAAAGCCAACCTTTACCTGATAGACCGCCGTTGTCTAGTGTCCCAGAACTATAAGAATGCACAGAGTTAGTGTTGTAGAAAGACTACTTTATTCTTCTCATGTCACAGCAAATAGTATTGCCAATGTTGAGACAAGCCTTTTATTTACATGTATAGTATTATCCCAGCCTCCTGAAATGAACTCATTCTCCTTCTCAGGGTGGAATGTCACAGCAAAGACTCGAAGCCTATGTCCATCCATAACTGTCCTGAAAGAGCTGAAAGAGCAGGAGGAGGCACTGCTTCTGATGCTTAAAAGGCCTTTAGCATCACAATTACAGCATTAAATGGGGAAATATCAACGTATGGAAATTTATTATAAATGGAAATGCATGTTACTCAAAGCCTAGTGCTGAAATGTTTGCGTTGCACCCATGGTGGATCTATAATATAATAAAAAGGTCCTGAGCCATTTGAGTTCTGACCCGATTTTTGGTATTTCGATTGTGTTCCACTGTTGACAGACTGATGATATCAAATTTCTGAGAAAGAAGACACTGCTGGCGTTTTAAGTTGTCATAAATTGAGATAGAAATTGAGGTCAAGATAGAAAAAACACCTGCCTCCATTGTGATTACCTTGCACTGCAGGTTGAGAGCCTCTGATGAGTCTCCATGTCATACAGGTGTATTGCAGAGTCTGAGCCCCCGGCTGCTGCCTTCTCACCAGAGGAGGAGATGGAGAGCGAAAGTGTCTGCCTTGGCTCCTGTCTTGGCTCCCCTTGGGAGGAACTTTCTCCAGCCTCTCTTACAGTCCACAAACATTCATGCCCCCATATGTACCAGCACCTCACACTGCCGCTGGCATCTGAGTTAAAGCGGAAAACCAGTCCAGAAAGCCAGGAGGATGGACAGGAGAAAATGAACAATGGGTAAACATGCAATACTCACATGTGGCCAGAAGGAGGCTGTGAGACTTGGAGCTGAGAACGAAGCGCAGTGCAGTGATAGGGAGAGAGGACAGCAGGCTCTCACTGTCTCTAAGTGTCTGTACTAGACTGCTGGCGTCTGTGTTATACACCTAAGGAGTTAAATACCAATGAGTGGAGTGCATCCTAGATGCCATTTTCATGCTTAGATTTCATATATTGGGAGAACCCTGAAATGGCCTAACCTGCTATAGCAGATCTCTTAGCCTGTATCCAAAGTGACATATGTCTACCAAAAATAGCATGCTGAACTACAGCCAGCTTAGGAGTCATTGGCACTTTTCAAGAAAATTATTAAAAATAGACAACAAAACCAACACAAAAATGCACAAATTCTACTCAAGCACTTAAGGAAGCCATAGATTTTCACAACCAAAGCATTAAGTAATGTGTAACAGCTTGCCTTGGCAGTAGGGGTGCAACGGTACACAAAAATCATGGTTCGGTACCTACCTCGGTTTTGAAGTCACAGTACAGCGGGGGTAAAAGAAACAAAACATAAACTGCTTCTTTTTTTCTTTATTAAACAGTGATTCACTGAACAAAGCATGGCTGTCTTTCTTTAAATAAAAAGTCTCTGTCAATACTGCTGCAACCTACTAATAAAAACTAAAATGTACTTAAAAGTAAATCCATCCATCTTCTGTAGCCGTTTACCCTGTTCAGGGTCGTGGGGGTCTGCAGCCTATCCTGGAGGCTACAGGCACAAGGCCGGGAACAACTCAGGATGGAGTGCCGACCCACCACAGGGCACACTCATACACCATCCTCTCTCTTTCTCTCTCTCTCACACACACACACCTACAGGCAATTTGATGACTCCAATAAGCCTCTGCATGTTTTTGAACTGTGGGAGAAAACCAAAGTACCCAGAGGAAACCCCACAATGACATCGGTAGAACAGGCAAACTCCACACACATGGAACCCTGGCAGAAACCTGAGCCCTGGTCCTAGAGCTGTGAGGCGACAGTGCTAACCACTGCACCACCATGCTACCTCTTAACAGTAAATTAAAATAAATATTCTCTCAAGTAAATAAAAATAAATATCCATTAAGGTGCACATTTAGAAAATTAACTGTACCTGATCTGTACTGTATTCACATTAGCAGCTTTCAGCTTCATATTAGAACTGCGCAACACAAATATTGTCTCATAAAATACAAAGTATAACAAAATAAATATTTATTATGGTGCAACAGTTAAAAAAATGCCTATGCTGCACTTGTATTCACATTAACAGCTTCCAGTTTCACAGTAGGACATACATGCGCAGGCGTAGTGGTGCGGCTTCATCCGCCACTTTCCAAATGTTGCTCAGGGGAAACACACAAACACACGAAGGTAACACATTTGCTGCATTCATTTGGTACATATGTGTACCGAACTGAAAGACCCGTACTGAAAAATTTAGGTATGAATACGTGTGCCGTTACACTCCTACTTGGCAGTGAGACAGTGGATGATCTCCACACTGTCACATTTTAGGGAGTTGTGGGGTCTTTGGTCACTCAGCATCAGGACAGCTTTTGCATTCTGGTTTGCTGCAGCTGAGGCAAGGTCAAGTTGTGCTCTGGTTTCTGGTTTTGCTTAACATCTTGTATCCTTTTTGTTGACTATTCTATCTTGTTTCGTTCTACAGTCTCATCACTGGCTAAGCTGCCTCAGCTCCATACCTTGCAGTACAGTAAGTGGGACCCGTCCTGTCAGCGCTGAATACTCACTACTGGGCAAAGAGGAAAGGACTAACCAGGACATGGGTGTCTGCAGTGAGGAATGTAGTCTTTCACCTGTACCGTGCTCCATAACTTGTTAATGGAGCTATACATTATTTAATTCTGTCCTGTTGTGGCAATTGCTTCAATATCTGAAAGTAAGAGGCTTGAGATGCCATATAATGCTAATTCCAACAGTGCACAGAACACGCTAAAGGTTGTTCACAGTAATACATCCAAAAGTATCTACCTTGATTGTTCCATTACTGAGTCCCACAGCCAGAAGAGAGCCATCATTGTTAAACTGGCACACCATCACCTCACAGCCACATTCCCTGGAGAGAAGAGGATATTAAAAATGTACTGAAATAATTTATTAGTGATACATTTATGGAAACACCATAGAGAAACCTACTCACAGCTGGCTGTATATACGAAGGTCTCCTTCAACTTTGGGCTGCATGTGTGAGCTCCAGTGTGATACTATAGTTTTCTGTGTTTCTGTACATACACTCTCCTCACAGCTGCCTGTGCCGACATCATCACTCTGCATTATTATGCATGTGTCCAAATCACTTGCTGCTTCATCAGTTTCACTCCTGCTCTCAGTGTCAGTCAGTTCTGACTGTGATTGAGGACTCTGATGTGGATTATCAGCATCCACAAAGGTTGAAGGACTTAGTGACATCTAAGGGATAAAGTACAACAAAGGCGTAAAGGAAAAACACAATGCCCTCTGGCGTAACTATAACATACTGTACTGTGCAAAAGTCATGGGCAGTCAGAATGTATCAAGCCATTTATCTGGGATGTAAGCATATATTTGCTTAGAAAAAAACACAATTTAACATGAAAAACTGCAAATGAACAGCAACACAAAATAACAATAATTTCTTCTGTTATGTAAAAAGTTACTGAAATCTTGCTGGATGGCTTTGATTCCCAAATCTCTCCTCAGGGACACATCAGCCATTCCATATATCTGACACATTCTGCCAGCTCACTTAATCAATTAAACAACTGTATTAGTTAAATTACTTAACGAGGTATTACGAGAAATACTGGGGTGGCTTTTGAAGAGGTTTGGAAACGGCTAAGCTAACATACTTTGAGAGACATGCTATCATGAAGATCATTAAATCATCATTTTTTGACTGTCTATATATATTAAAATTGGTCAGAAATTGAATTATATTCAGTACCACCTTCTGTAGCTTGTCCCACCTACATACACTCACTGACCACTTCATCAGGTATTAGGCCTTTTTAAATCAAGTGTTATGCATTTGTAGCCATCCTTGTAGTCTTTTAGGTGTTTGGCCATTTTCCTCTGACCTCTCACTAACAAGGTGTTCATGGATTTTGGTAATAGAACTGCCATTGGATGTTTTTGTTTATTGTACCAATTTCTGTAAACTGTGGACATTGCGGTATGTTAAAACACCAAGAAGGTGTCTGTTTCTGATATGCTGGAACCCAACAATCACATTTAAAATCACCTAGGTCACAAGTTTAACAATTCTACTGCAAGACCACACAGTAAGCGACACCAGTGCACGGAGGAAATATCAAACATCCTGGTCAGAGTCATTGGTGGGGGGGTTACTGGACCTTATTTGCTTACATTAATACAGTAGTGTCAAACTCTAGTCCTGGAGGGCCATAGCCCTACACATTGTTGGGTTTCCCCTCATTTAACACACCTGATTCAACTCCTTGTGCTAATTACCACACAGGTCATGAGCTGAATCATTTGTGGGAAAAAACTAAGATACACAGGGCTCCGGCACCCCAGGACTTCCCTGCATTAATATGAGCAGGTGTACCTTGTAAACTGACCACGGAACACAAAGGTACACACATTTTATTATAGGGCAGCGAAAAACGGTAGAAGGTAGAGAAAAAAATACGACCTTGTAACTTGTGTTTTGTTAGGTAAGCAAATGAAATGGATCATACGTAGGTAGGATTGCAGTTATTCAACGGAGTCACTTCCAGTAAAGCTCCTGTAGCTACTTTGCTAACTGAACCTTAAACGTTAACTACAGTAATGTAAGTTAAACGTATTTCAACACAAACACAATGGACTAATTACTTTACACACAACTAATTACTTTATCTCTATATATTCAGATTTTGCCGTCTTTACTCACACTCGTCGGTGAATAACAGCGGTGTCTTAGCAACCAAACCAAACTGATCGACGAGTCTTCATGGGGGGGGGGTCATGTCGCGGCCAGCTCACTACACCCTCATACATTATGGGTGGTCAACTCAGTATTCTCACTGCGTTTTACAAATTACAGTGATCCTAATATGAATAGAGTCTACATTTTAATTTGCATTATTTACTGCATTTCACAGATGCATTTCCCATGCAGAGCGACATACGTAAGTGCGTAGGTCTCATCAGTGAACACATCCTGATTCTGGTTCCGTTGGCAAGTAATACATTTTTGTATATAAAAATAAAGTATGATATCTAAAAATGACAAATAATATATTTCCCACAGTAGGAACTTTATTAAATGAACAGCGCCAGGGAGGGGCTTGGGGTGCTGTGGCTACCCCTATGATAGCCATAGCAACACCCCCTCCCCGCCCCAAGAAATTCCTGTGGTTTTTAAGATTTTTTTTAATGGGTGAATACTATAATTTACGGAGCCCCTAAGGGGACAAAGGAGGAGAAAAAAATGGCAGAAGAAAAAAGAAGAAGTCATGTTTTGCGTTATACCCCAAAACTTTTGCGTTATAACCCAAAACTTTTCCGTAATAATGCAACAGTAAAATCGGGTAACTAGTGTACTTTTGGTCATTCAAGTGCAACTTCCAAAGCCGCTGTTTGCATGACGTGGTTGATCCCCGCTTCGCTTATTAATCTAATTTAACGGTTAAAAAAACTTTAGAGTTCAGTGTGGTAAAATTTGATTGTTTAATTCATAATTAGTAATTTGTAAAGCAAGCCTTTTGTAAAGTTTCAGTAACATCAATTGCTAATTAATGATAACCTCCAATCAATTTTGGAGCACTGCTGGTTGTGTATTCATTAAGCCAGATCATCTTTCTGGAGAATCCGTCAATGCACCCATTAATGCACACACCAAATGTTTTAAGTTTGTCATAGGAATCTACATGCCAAATGAAGTTGGGTCCCTTGGAGAAGTAGCTGCGTCTCCTGAGAGGTCTCGGTCGTCTCGTTTCCACTCCTGCTGGATCAAGTTCTTTTAAAATCAAACGCACATCCTCTTTTCTCACATGAAGTCCATTTATTCTGCATTTTGCGTACATCCATCGATAACCATGAAGCTGCCCAGAGTGCAAAGCTGCTCGCGAATAAAGTTAATTACATCACCCAAGTCGGAGTAGTTTTTTCGTCGGAATAATCCCCTTTTACATAAAATCCTCTTAATCTGCCTCAGACTTATGTGAACATCATGTCTAGATCCGAGAACAAACTGAATGTCCTTATATTGTAGACCAAGATCAAAGTAAAATTCGATTAAACGCTCCATGTTTTCCTATCAATTATGTTCCTTACACTGACTGATTACTCATATTTCCGTTTCAAAGTCACAACAGCTTTGCTACGGATCCAAACCGGAAGCAGGCAAAGGGAGCCGTAAATATGAACAAATAAACGGGGTTTATTACGGGGTAACAATTAAATCCAAAGTGCAATAACATCCCAGCAAACAAGGGACATCCAGAGGGCGTCCTCAGGACGTCTGCAACACGTCCCTTTTTTGGGGACGTCCTAAGGACGTCCTTAGGACGACCGTGTTACTATGAACAATAAAGAAATCCTTCAAAAGCAACTCCTTGTGACAGCTTTTAGGAATAGCATGTTAAATAAATAATTCTATCTGAAGTACTTCTTTTTATTAATGTTCCATCAGGATGTCGAGAAGTCGTCCTTTATTTTACAATAAAAATATATATTTCAACAAATTTTAAACATTTTTTTCAAAGAAGGCCAAAGCTGAAGGATATCCTGTGGCTGTCCTCTGGACATCCTAATGGAACATTAATAAATAGAGAAATCCATCCATCCATCCATCATCCTCCGCTTATCCGAGTTCGGGTCGCGGGGGCAGCAGTCTCAGCAGGGAATATCCATATCCAGCATTTTTTGATTTCTCACCCATTGCTGAAAGCACATCCCCTGATTTGCAGGTTCTCCTGCAAATTTAGGGCTCCATGGTGCCCCCAGCGTAAAATGAAACAACCACGTTAGCATTTGACATTTGCCTGTCCTCCTGCAGACATTTCTTAAACCTGTGCCCAGAAGCCAAGACTGCGCCAAGTTGTAGAAGGGTAACTTTTCACAAGTATGCAAGTTCTTAACTCAGCTATACTGGGCACCAGATATAAGAAACGACTCACAACAAAAGGAGTATAGAAATAAGCGTTTATTACTAGGATTCCACAATTCGGCATCCGTGCCCCAATACGTAGGTGGAGCGCCCAGACAACGCCGCAACCCCCCACACAATGATCTGATCACAGCAAGCTCTAAAACACTAATTATAATTTCACAATCCGCTAAAACACACTTCCACAGCTCACACGTGTACAATAAAAGGCCAGGACTACTCCCATCAGTAACAAGGCTCAGGAATACCAAATTACATGTGGTTCATCCTACATAACAAATACAACAGAATTCAAATTCCTATCATCCATCCATCCATCCATCATCCTCCGCTTATCCGAGGTC
>JAODLD010000101.1:31514355-31531599 GCA_026781065.1 Mormyrops boulengeri | reverse complement strand
CCCACACTGGCGAGAGTAGGACATGGAAGCATCAACATATACACCGAGGTCTTTCTCGTAATCAGCTACCTTTATTTAAGGGAAGGGGGAGCGCAGTGGTTAGCACTGTTGCTTCACACCTATGGCACCAGGGTCTCCCTGTATCATTGTAAGGTTTCTTTCATGAACACATCGAGTCCTAAAACTTAGCCCATATAGTTGTTTTGGCAGTGAGACTTTGCATTATGAGCTGTCACTGCTCCATGGGCTGTGATAAATGTTCAGGACACTCTGATGTTTATCTTTTGATCCAGACCTCTGCCACCTTGGCACATCATCCAGATTAGAACTGACTTTCAGATTCACGCAGTTGATTTTGAGGTGACAGGTTTTTGGCATGGCCTTCTTTACTATAAGGATCTAGTTTGACAGTCATGCAAAGCTGCTGTGTGCCTTTTAGCTGATAAGGGTTAGATATGCTCATTGTGGCCCCTTGATATTCACCAGTGCTCGCATGCATTTCTTTAGTGTTCATCTCACGTAAAGCTTGTGCTCTGCTCATGAATGCATATGCAAGTACAGGGCCTGCGCTTTGCAAAGCCCTCAGGTTGCCTCGTCTTGCTTACATTTGCCTTATTTCACAGGTAGGGCAGTAGGTTAAAGTCAGGACAAGTAGCAGGTGTAGAGAATGTGTTTCAAGACCAGTGGGCAACTACACCTTTACTTCTATCGCTTTTTAGGACTGGGGGAAATATTTAGGGCCGAGTGAAAGTTGGACAGTACAATGACATTCTTCTGGAGACCAATATGGCAGGTCTTCTCTCCTTAATAAATACATAACACTGGACAAGATGGAGTGTGAGACTTTTGACTGGTGAGTCACTGATTCCACATGCTGGGGTCCTCAGCTTTATTTCAGGCTGCTTCTTCTCTGTCTGTTTACCCATCAGACAGTTTTCTTCTGCTTACCCCGCAGTCCTACACACTTGCCCACGAAATCTCCCCCACCTGCTGTCTCTCAGCAATTTGTCGTGCAAAACATTAAAGAAAGTCATACCGATGCAGAGAATTTTAGGATGTTAGGCACTGTGAGCTTATCGAGCCTGTGGTTCCACTGCCAATCATCCTTCAGCAGCAGGTCCGGTTACAGAGGTGAGATGAGGCTTTCTGTCCTGTCACCGCTCCCCTGACGGACGGGGGGCTTTCCAGCGCTTTCGCTTTGCTCTCATCCTGCCCTGCTTTCCCCTGCACACAGCAACATCGACAGTGTAAATGCAATGCCAGAGTCTGGCTGTTCTTCTCTTGCCTTAATTGTGTCATTCTCTTCTCTTTTTCAATACACTCATTTGTGCACTGCATCCATTCATTTCATTTGTCAAGATTTAAAAAAAAAATAAATTATGGGACGATGAAAGGGAAAAAAAGATGAGATGCGATAGGAGTGAGCTCCAGCATAGAGGGTGGAGTGTGTGTGAGCTCTCTCTGTCTCACTCCCTCCCTTCCTCTACCCCACGCCCCCTTCCAGCTCAGTG
Source organism: Mormyrops boulengeri (assembly GCA_026781065.1). Taxonomy (NCBI): domain Eukaryota; kingdom Metazoa; phylum Chordata; class Actinopteri; order Osteoglossiformes; family Mormyridae; genus Mormyrops; species Mormyrops boulengeri. The sequence goes on along the minus strand of JAODLD010000101.1, from coordinate 31,530,088 downwards.
AAAGCGATGAAGTGTGTGTGTGTTTATATGTATGTGACTGCTGCCTCTTCCTGCCCTGTTCCTGCTCACAGCTTCCGAGGACGAGCCGGGAAGGAGAGAGAGCAGCGGAGACTGGCTTGAGAGAAGCCGGAGTAGCCAGGAGCAGCGTGCGCCAGTAACCGGCGGCAGCGATCGCCGCGCTCCGTCCCTCTCAGCCTCCTCCCTGACGCTCAGAGACTCTCGCTGACAGCACACAGGCATGCGGGATGGATGTCAGCTTGCTAGGCTGAGAGAGAGGTGCTCACATCTGCTAATGCTGACAGACAGCGTGGCGAGACTTTGCTGTGTGTGAATCTTAGTGTGTGTGAGAGAGTGTGCATCAGTGTGAATGGGGCTTTGATGTAAATGTGTACCAAAAGAGAAAAAGCTTTTATTGGCGGTTTGATTACTATCTGACTCATGCAGGAATGACTTTGTTGCCTCAGTCTTCCCTTTGAATAAACAGTTTAAGTGTTAGTATGATGGTAGAGAACGATGTCCCGAAGGGCTTTTCCTGTTTCTCTGCCTCATATTCGCTATCCCTAACTCTGATGGAGGGCTGAAGGCAGGCAGGAGAGGCGTGTGTGTCTGTCTGTACAGATGGGAGTGTAAGGAGCATCTTCATTTCCCATCTCCTCAGTCTCTCTTCTGCTTCCTGCAGGACGTGTGGCTGTCTGGGGGGGGGTGGCCCTGTCCATCATGAAGGACCTGAAGGAGAGCAGCGGCAGCGACTCGAGCTCAGGCAGCTCTGAGCCGTCTTCCTGGCAGATCTTCGCCCACCACACCACGCTGCACGGACTGCGCTTCATATTCGCCTACGGGCCCATCACCGTGCGTCGGCTACTCTGGGCCGCTGCCTTCCTGGCCTCTCTTGGCCTCCTGGTCCTGGAGAGCGCAGAGCGGTTGGCCTACTACTCCTCTCACCCCCATGTCATGCGTGTGGACTCCTTTGCCTCCAGCAGCCTGGTCTTCCCCGTTGTCACACTCTGTAACATAAATCCGTATCGCTTCAGCCAGCTTAGCCGCAATGACCTGTACCACGCCGGCGAGCTCCTGGCACTGCTGGACGTGCACCTGCACATCCCGGACCCCCACCTGGCTGAGGCTGAGGTTCTCGAAGTCCTGAATGAGCGGGCGAACTTCACAGGCTACAAGCCGAAGCCGTTCAGCATGAAGGAGTTTACAGAGCGTGTTGGCCATGACCTGAAGGACATGATGCTGTACTGCCGCTACCGGGGCCAGGAGTGCAGCCACAGCGACTTCAGCACAGTGAGTTTACACAATTTTATTGACAGAGCCGGCTGGGTGCTTCTTTCAGCTGTGGCCAGAGCAAACTCTGCAAGTTGTTGGCGAATTACTGATGTCTGGCACTGGCTTTCAGTGGGCAATACCAATTTAGGAACTTTCATTTTGCTTAGAACTTCCTTAGATGTGGCTTCCCTATATGGTTTTTGTAACTGATGGTAGAGGAGAAGTTCCAGTTAACAGCAAGGCAGATCCCATTGTATCATTTCTCTTGTTGCATGTTGTACCCAAATGTTGAACCTTAGACCTAAAACGCCATTTGACAGCTGTGTGAATTCTGCTCTGCAGACCCATTTAACTGTTACTAAATGTTTTTGTAAGATGAGCTGAGTTTCAGCATCTGAAGATGGAGAAAGTAGGAAAACACTTTGATTTATAAATTACTGTAATTGCTCTATTAACTAACATAACTAATGTGGTTCTGGGAGTTACCAAAAGACACCACATATAACTATATCAGTCTGGGTTTTGCTGACAGATAATGCACAGTGAAAATACTTATTTGCAAAATTGTACAGCTATGATGTCTATTATTAGTGGCACAATTCTTAGCTTAGGTGAAATAAGTTTAATATGAGTGTTTTTTGTTACCTAAAAATACTTCAATACTTCGTATGTTTTCACAAATGTCTATACAAACATAATCCACCCACACACACACACACACACACACACACACACACACACACACACACAGACACACACACACAGATACAGACACGTCTTTAAGTCTCACATCATATTGTTACATACCGTCCCTGTATGTCTCTCTTCTGGACGTAGCTGAGGGCTTGCCGGCTCTGTATGTCTGCATGCTTGACATCTGTGTGGCAGTGGGGCTGACAGAAACCAGGTCCTAAGGACAAATTGAGTTAACAAGGACAGCAGAGGGATTTGCTGGATTTTCACACAGGCATGTTGGCAATACATTCACACAAACACACAGGTTTCCGTCGAAATGCTTATATACTGCATAGGTACGTGTCCATTTATTTTTTAACAATTTTTACATTTCTAAACACCAACAATAGGAGCTAGAACATTGATATATAAAGTAAATTGCTGCACTGGTACTTAAAGTGAACCGATGTACTCGTACAAAAAAGTGATTTGGTGAATTTAAAGTGAGTTGGTACATTGGTATATAAAGTGAACTGGTACATAAAGTAGGTGATACAATGGTATATAAAGTGAATTGGTAAATAAAAGGAGGTGGTATATTGGTATATAAAGTGATTTGTTCACCTTACGCATAAAGTGAGCTGCTACTTAAAGGGAGGTGGTACATTGGCATATGAAGTGAACTGGTACATAAAGGGAGGTGGTGTATTGGTATGTAAAGTGAACTGGCACACAGAGTAAGTTGTTGAATTGGAACAGCGAGTGGGCCCTGAAAAACGAGCCTCCAAGGGAATCCGAAGGATGCAATCCAGTAAGAGCATGCAGTTTTTCTTTTGTGCAGCCATACATTCTCATTGCCATCAATATCATTTCAATAATAGGTCACTGACAGTTTTTTTTTTTTTTGCATCAAGCCTTGGAGTCAGGGTTAAAGAAGACTACTGCATTCCAAACTGCCTCAAGGAATCACTAGTGTATTGTTACTATGACTGAAATTGTGGGGAATTAGACATTTTTGTTAGGTTATTAGGCCTAGTCTGAGTGCTCATCATTTTGTAATGTGGGCCACAGAAAACATGAGGTCAGTGCTGTACCAGGTTTAATGAAATATGTGCATATTTGCATGTAATATTAACTCCGGAATTATCATCATGCTCTGTGTGTACTGCAAAACAAAATTCTAGAAAGGAGCTACATTCTAAATCCTAACTGGCTTGTCATTGGCTTCAAGCCTTGCTGTCAGAATAACATTTGCTGATTGGTCGAAAAATGTAAATGCCTACTGTAAATCCTGACAGCTGTAAAAAAAATAACCTTGATCTTGTTAACTGGCAAAATCGCCATGCATTTCTTTCATGAAAATTTGTTTTAATAATGTAAATACAGAAAAGCTGAAACGCAAACTATAAAGGCTGTGTTAGAAGAAAGGTAAAAGTTGCCTAAAATAACATCACCCTTTTCACTGGTGATTATAGCAGACAGTAAGACAGTCACAGTAGGTAAGTGTTACTTAGTTTGTTTCATTTTTAAAAAAGTGACTGATAGATGATAAAACTAATAATTTGAAGTATTTGCTTTATTTGAAGGTTAATACCTTAAAACGAGAATTTTTCTGGTTAAGTGCACTTTAAAAGGTTGTCAGTCTTTTGTTTTTAGAGCTATTTGCCAAACTCGTTTTAGTTTTATTTTTTCTTGAAGCATGTCTGTTCTGAGAGCAATGTTTTAAAGTGAGGAAAAAGTCTGTTGGTGAATTCAGTGGAGTGTAACATTTTTATATTGTAGCTACTTTATTTACCGATATTTAATCCATCAAACAGCAATGTAGGCATATTTTTATTTTGATGTTTATTTGGAATAAATTCAAATTATCTACTGAATAGTTGTAGTTGTATATTTGCGAACAGGAAAGAAACCCTGTACTTGCATTTTGTTTTGACCACACCAAGTGTTTTAATAAGTGCTTGTGATATCTCACATGTGACTCTGCCCACTTCTTAGAAAATACAGAGTATCGCAATTCTGCCTAAAAATACCAAGATATGTGTTGCCCAACCCTGACATCATGGCTAGGAGTCTATTGCCTTATGTCTGACCTGCTGTCTCCTTTTGAGGGTAAAGTTAGCTAGTCAGCTAATCCCCAGAACACAAGTGCCTGCTTCAAGGAAGCCAATGAATTAGCTTCATTTCCAGTTTTTGCTTAGATTTTAATTTTATTTTTTTACCAGTGAGTAGCATCATTTCCATTTTTGCTTCCATTTCTTATCAATCCGCTCACGGTGCTTCTTCCTTCCATCATACATCCTTTGTCAGCTGGGGAACATGCATTTAGCTTGGGGGAGGAGAAGGGATAATCGGGGGAAGAATGGACGGAGAAGAAATATGAGAAGAAAAGAAGTGGAGAAAAATAAAAAATAGAAAAAATAAAATTTGAAAAATGAAGATTTTAAGTTCCCAATGAAGACCCTTCATGATAATACATTTCTTATTATACATTTTGCATAAAGTGCCAATATTTCTTACACTGTGAGGAAGATTGACCTGGATCCAAATGTTTCAAGTTCGAATTTTGCCTCACGAGTGAAACGTAAAACTGAAATATCGCAGATAACGTTGGGTCCAGCTAATGCTACACAATTCCTTAATATCTGAACAATTATATTTGATGTTTTGCATTTTATTCAGGCTGTTTATTGGTTCCTCAAATCGTTTTGAAGGGCCTGAGCAGCGGGAAGCAGTTTGCCATAGTAGACAACGAGGGTGTTTGAACAATCTGATTTTTCAGCTTGATGTCCTCCATCCAACGCTTATTTGTCTCCTTTTCACCATCTATATAATTTGTAAGGGATTAACGTATGGTTATTAAAAGAATAAATAATTAATTCCAGACACTATTATAAATTTATTTTATTAATAATTACAAAGCTTCTGCTGAAAAAAAGAGCTCAGTTGCTGTTACATCAATGAACGTCAATGAACACTCTTGGTACCTGAACATTCATTAAGTTTAGATGCGGTATAATAAGGCCTGTTATTGACTAGATGACACACCACTCCCACTAAGGATGGGTGAAACGTGTCAGGGTTAGCACCTGTCCATCCCTGCCCTTCTCCTCCCTGTTTGGCCAGCAGGTGTTGCTGGCTATCCTGTTCCCTCCTCTGTCTATGACGCTTGTGTGTTTTCCTTGTTCCTTAGACTGCTGTGTGGCTGAATGGGTTGCGTTTGTGTCACAAAGGCTGTAATCCTCCAGTCATGGGTTTGAGGCTGGCTCTAGACTTACCTCATCCATTCAATTACTTATTCAGGTTTCTTTTCCCCAATGTCTTGTTATTTTCCATGTTAGTTTTCCTGCGCTAGGTTTGCCCTGCTTGTGTCCTGTTTGATTTTGGGTTTGCTTGTATTTGTTCTTAGTCTTTCCTAGTGTAGTCAGCCCTCTTATGTTGTAATGAGTTCAACTAAACAATTTGTTTTGATGTGTTCACCAACTCATTCAATGGCACTTCTTGTTTACATAAAATAGATCTGAAACACTTATGTTCCGTCAGCTGTAGTTTCCAGCCAATGATATGCTCGCTTGCTGCATTGTCTTACATGCCTCACTGGCCATAGTTGAGCAGGGAAGCAGTTTTCAAGTCACATTTCTGAGGACAAGCGGAAGAACAAAAAGAATGAATTGACATGTAAAATTCTTTTAAGGGACTCGTTCCCCACAAACAAATGCTTTGTGAACATCATGCCATTAAGTCACACAAATGATGTTGCATTTCACTGGTTAATAATGCATGACCTCCTGATTCACCAAAAAAAGTTTTGCTACTTACATTAATAGTTAGCCCCCCTCCCATCTAGAAGATGTTATTCACAGTTGAAGTTCTCATTAAAAATTAAACAAACAAAAAAAAAACACAATTCAGAGTGCACGTTCGCTTCAAAGAGTAGTGCCCTCTGCATTCTTTGTTGATGTAATGTGGATATATGCAGCAAAGGGTCCAAATACCACAAGCAGGCATGACTGTATAACCCTCTGGAGTCGGCTAAGCTGCCAGCGGGATACTGTAAAACAAAAAATTAGCAAAACTATTAAAAAAGCTCTGTGAGTTTTTTGTCATAGAAACATTTTAATAACACACCCAGAATCCTTGAATAGTCTATTTTGCAAATATATATAGGTAGTAACTAAATATATTTTTAGAGCTTTGTAAGCAGAATAAAAAGAACAAGAGTGACTGAGTCTCGAAGTATTGCTGATCACCCACCCTTTTGCAAATAGCACTATTTATATGATAACGATACAATGTTGTTACTGGGTCAAGAAAACATGTAAAAACTCCCATAAACAAGAGCACATGTCTGGGTTTTGTTAATACTGACTGAGGAGCTTCAACCTTTTATTTTGTGATGTGAGAGAGTTTTCACTGAAGAAATACATAGTAAAAATACATTGCTTGAACTCACAGATAACTCCCAATTCAGATAAGCAGCAACTTTGTAAATTCAAAATGTCACTTGTTTTCTAATTTTTATCACTCCTGTAAAGACATATAAATATATGCAAAATCTTGTTGTTCCTTTAGTGTTTTTCACCACCCTTATGAGGCTTTTTTGCACATATAAGACTACAAGGCAATCGTTTTATTTAACTTGTGTTTCTCAAAATACATGTTGTAAAATAGCTTAAAATAGTATGGATATTTGCTGATTTATGCAAAATATTTAGTTCTGCCCTAAAAACACTTGTATAATTGCAACTTAGATGTTCTCTGTTTGTTCAAAAATGGAAGAAGTTGTGATGCTAAATTAAAAAAACTATTTAAGTTGCTAACGGGAGCTTTTGTGAAATGTACTCCAATTCAGCAGTAAAATAACAATATTGTGGTGCGTGGCAGGCCCAGACAACTTTACCTATCTGGCTATAAACAGTTTTCACCTTACATTGTTCTCAGCTCTGTTACATTAGCCCCCCCCCGCGATAAAAAAATACAGTAAGTCAACAGGAAAATTACAATCCATTTTTATGTGGATGTGATCAGTAAAAAAAGTTAACAAAAACAAAAGCAAGCAACAAAAAAAAATGTATTTCTTGTGTCACATGACAGTTATATACATCATTTCGCTGGCTTTGTATGAATTCAGGGGCTGCATCCTTAAAAAGGATGTGGTCTAAGTAGCATTTGTAGGCTACATCCTTTGAAGGTCTGTGCAATTAATCTTGGGATGGATCCTTCGTGATATGGCAAAAGAAGGACACATTTTGAGACCGCTTTTGAAAGAGTCTTCAAAATGGGACCGTATTGTTGCACCACTGTGATGCATTCGGTCCCTGAATTTGGACACAACCTCTGTCTCTTCATCAGTGCTGGTCAGCCCATTAGGCAAAATTGCCAGCTGCCTAGGGCCAGAGGCGGACATTTCAGGTCCAGAAAGTAAAAATCCAAACCAGGATTTTGTTTCAACCAACCTGTTGAGTATAAAGAGTCACAGTCACAGAATACTCAATCGGTTGGTTAAAACAAATTCTTGGTCTGGATTTTTACTTTTTGGACCTGAAATGTCCGCCTCTGTCCAGAGCACCATCTTCTGAGGGGGGTACAGACTTAGCAAGCAAATTCCACTATGTCTCAGAGAGGGGGAGCACCAACCGTGAAACTGGCCTTAGGCTTCAGCTGGTACTGCTCTTCATAACCCGTTCTTTCATCCATTTCAATGTCCTGTGTGAGGGGGGAAGGGGGGTACATCTTCAGTCCACCCTTGACTGGTGCAATCTCCCAGGAACAGGCTGACTTGAGTTTTTAACTCTAATACACACCCCTTAGAAAACTTCTAAAATCATGTTTAATCCATGATTGTATATGACCGGGGGAAGGTGAAATATGATCGACTCTCAACCATGACTATCCATCCATCTTCCAGTAAATTATATGGTACTTATGGATGCGAAAAATCTCACTGAAAAATAAGCACTAGGAGAGAGCATCAACGCCTCTCAAATGTAAAGAAATTTGAGCTCAATATGGAAGTTTTTGGGCAAAAATAAAATCCATTGCTATGAGTGATTATATTATATGAAAGGGACTGATAAGTAATTACTTCAGTGGCAGACAGAAGGATATTTTACTTGACGTGCACTTGCCTTATAACAGTAATAGAGTGTGAAGTGGATAATGAATCACTGAATGAGCTGTATGTGTCGTGTCTTGCATTAATGATGTATCGGAGTGGCTAAACTAGAAAAATATATATGGACATATACATTAGGAATGAATGCCTACATGTGTGAAACCCCTTCAAAGGTCTTCATATTTGTGGCAATGCTCAGTGTCTATGGAGTTTGCCTATTCTCCAGGTGTTGCATGGGTCTCTCAAGATTTCCAGGTTACCTCGTGCAGTCCAAACACCTGCAGGTATCTCTACATTTCCAATGGTGTCTGTGTGTGGCACACTGTGTGCCCTGCGATGGACTGGCATCCCATCCAAACCCTGTGCCCCATGCATTCTAGGACAAAATCCTGTATGTATGGATGGAAACCCATTTCTTTAACCAATCAATCAAATCAGTCAATCATTCACAGAATCAAAATTGCAGGTGAATGTATTGGCAATGACACCGGCAAGAGGAACAAAAGTGAAGTGCTGGCTGCAAAGCAGTTTACCTTTAAATTCAGTACTTGTTGGGTATGCATATACAGTGGTACCTTGGAACATGAATTTAATTAATTGCAGAAGCTGGTCAAGTTGCGATTTTGTCGAGTTCCATGTCAAATTTCCCCTTAAGAAATAATGTAAATGAATTTAATCTGTTCTGGACCCTCAAATGATTCCCTATTTAAACTTAAATCTTATTTAATGATAAAAAGCATTAACAATCAATATAAAACTAACACACATATGAAAAATCACACCTACAAAAGCAATAAACGTGAAATACATGACAATCCCATTTCTCTTTTGTAATTTTAGATCTTAATTTTTAGCCACTTTTGTGTAGAACTGCACCTGAATTTCAGGTTATTGCCGAGCACAGAAACACTAAACACTTTCAGTAATAAAGTGCATTTTTCCTCATATAAATTACTTTTTTGTTTTAAATTTAAGGTGTTTTTATCCCCATTGGGTAATATATACATAAATTATTATGTCTCATATAATGCTATAATGCTGTCATTTGTTGGTTAAGTTATTCAGGGACATTTTAAGAAGCCTTAATGGCAAATTCTAGGAAATTTGTTAGTTCTGAGTACTTTAGAATGTGTATATAGCCTTCATACATTCCATTTACAGTACACTGTATGCTGAATTAGTAGGCAGGTACTATTCCTATAGATAATTTTAAGTACAAGTTGGGCAGACTTAAGAAAGTGAATTCAGAAGTTTTCTTTTCCTCCAAGTAAATTTACTTAGAGAGAAAATGTTACATTAAGACTTTCACAAACAAAAATAAAAGAAATACTTGATTATCAATGTGCATAGTTATTAGACAATCCGAAACTAAGTGGATTTTCTCTCTTCAGCATCAACAGAAATAATAATAAGAAACAGATTATTTTTTTCAGTATATCTAAGGAATAACAAGCTATCAGTCGTTCTATACAGCCCACTTCACCAAGTTTAACGTCCAGTACAGTATACCCAACTTTCTTCTCAATGACCATGGGTGAGTTTCCTGAAACCTTATGACCGTTTATCTTTTAGCATAGAACTTACGAACGACGTAGCGTTAAGATGGCTTCGGGAAACTCACCCCATTATAAGCCTGTTATCCATTGAACCAGTCAAGCTTTTTATTTGATCCTGTCATATATTAGCTGAGGCAGCTAGGACCACCTCCTAGACGCTGCTCTGAGAAGTGTGCTGCTTGGCATCTTGGTAAATCTCACACTTTAGTAAGCCCCATTAGTTCTCATTGGGGGTTCAGTCAGGTAATGAAGGGGGCCTGGTGATAATTGAGTCACATTTAAAGCCTTTCTTAGCCAATCCATGGAATACTTTGATGCATGGCAAGGGGCATAGAGCTGCGTGAACATGATAACCTATTTGAAAGCTGCTGACTTATTCTTGTGCCAGTGTTTGAAAAAGGTATCTTCTAGAAATTGGCAGTAGATCTTTTGGTAAATTTGTACATCATTCCCTAGTCAGAAAGATCCAACAAATTCATCAGGGATTATTGCATCCCACATTATCGCTTCTTCACCACCTTGTTGGCACTTAAAGATGGTGTCCATCCAGTGGCCTATCCATCTGCTCCATCAACAGTCACCTTCATCTCATCTGTCCACAAAATGTCATGCAACACACTGGGTCTAGTACTTCCTGAGATTCCGTTCAGTTTTCAGATTTGAAAATGGTGGCTTTTGATGCTAAAGGGTTTCTGGAAGTCTCCCCTTTAATTTGGCACAGATCTTCGGCGGTACATTTGTGTCATCTTCTCTTTACATGCTTCTTCAGTCCTCTTAGGCTGTTGGCCACAAAACACTTGATTGTACGATAATCCCGTTTTAAAGGTTTAGTTATTTAGAATGTTTTGCATTCCTCCGACTGGCACTTTACTATTTTGTTTTTTTCTACTTTTTGTAAGTTCATTTTCAGCTCATTTTAATAGTAGTAATACCTTACTTAATAATTCTGTACAGGAAAGTATCTATTTTCCTGTTTTTCTCAAACCAAAAATTCTCAGACCAAATATTGAACATGCTCTGTTTTTAAACAGTTCATTTTTAATTAGAGAGTCATCTGGACTGAAAATATTAGTCTGAAGAGGAAATACAAGTAAAATACACACTAGGCTAATAATTCTGCACACAGTTTAATAGACATCAACATACTCGACTTTTTGCAGTCATGCTTATTAGCTAATTGTTTTTCTCTTCTACTGTTTTCTGACCGTGACACAACTGGAATATTGATATTGATTTACTTTTTCCTCACACTAGAAATGGATCAATAAAAAAATGTTTAACATCAATGTGAAAGAGGTATGTGATAATTGGTGTCGGTATTGATGCATAAAATGGGTTCAGAGATGCTGTCTGGTTTTGTAAGTTATGGCCTGTTTGTTTCACAATATCTTTTCTCACACATTCAGTATGAATGCACTCCAGGAGCCCATAGGAAAATTCTGCCAAGGAGTAGATGGAAAAGTATTTACCTTTATCTGCCTGCCTTGGGAGATATGGAGAGAGAGTGTATGACATGTTTTACTGGGGAAATTTTTGTAACAACAACATTTATTACAGATTTTATTAACCAGAAGAAATTTTATTATTATAGGCAGTGAATCTTACACTGTGTAAGAAGTGTTGAATTCATCTGTTAATGGCCTAAGACAGGGTCATACCCATGTGCCCGTGTGCACCCACAAATAGGATTGTACCTATGTTCCCGTGTGCACCCACAAATGGGATTATACCCGTGTGCACCCACAAATGGGATTATACCCGTGCGCACCCACAAATGGGATTATACCTATGTACACGTGTGTATCCACAGATGGGATTATCCGCATGTTCCCGTGTGCATCCACAAATGGGATTATACCCATATTCCCGTGTGCATCCACAAATGGGGTTGTACCCATGTACCCATGTGTACCCACAGATGGTGTTATACCCAGTGTTTAAATACATAGATGGAGCCCAGCTCCACCTTTTTAAGTCCAAATCTCTCCTTGCTGGAGTACACCTCCTCCATCTTCAATATTTATCTTTGTCCTAAAACTTAGTCTAGTAAAAGATTCAAAGTGAATAATTTAATAACAGGTCATTTTTGCTTTAAAAAACATGCTTTTTCATCAGCTTTAATGTTAACTTTAGTCTTTAGTCTATTTGATGTCTTGAGTAGATGATGTATTTCTAGACCTTGAAAGTAATTGAATTTCTGTCCTGTGTTTTTTTATTTTGACTTATTTTGTGTACCACAGTGCTGACAAAACTTGCTAAACAGACACACCTAGTTACCAATTATGGTTTACAGTGTCTAAGGTGGTAACAAAAATGTGATGATAGCTGAGGTCTGAGAATCTTTGGAGGACTAAGAATTTTTTTGCATTATATGAATGATTGTGTAAATGAATCTTGAACAATGCACTAAAATCTGGAATTATTCAGCCATATAGAGAAAATGTGCAGATACACATAAATACACAGTATTAAGTATTGCAAATGTCAGTCAAACTAGTAGAATCAGTGCTGTTGGAAAAAACAGCATTGCATTCCCTGGACAGTCCTGTCATCCGCTCTGGCTGTCTAATCCAAACTCATTCCAAACTCACCAACTTCTTGAATTTCTAGAAGTACTAGATGGATGAACTGGAAATGTGAAAGGTAGTAAATGATTCTTAATGGTTAAATGTGGTTAATCACGCTCCTTTTCAGATGCACACACACACACACACACACAGGTTTGTAATTAAATCTTTGTGGGGACTCTCCATTGATTTCTATGGGGAAAACTCTAATCACAACATGACAACCTTAACTCCCACCCAGCCCTAACCTTAATCATAAGTAATCAAACAAAATTCAAGAACTTTGGCAATTTTTATTGCATTCACAGATCTTTGTGGGGACTTGAAAAATGGTCCCCACAACGTCAAATAACAGGTTTTTATCACATTGTGGGGGACATTTGGTCCCCACGATGTAATATAAACATAACCCACATACACACACACACATACAAACTAGTTAAGGAGTTCTCAGGGAGTTCATAAGATAGAAAGTGTAAGTAAATGATTACTATACTATTTAGATGTACATTTATGGATGCATGTATAATGATTTAGATATGCACCTATGGTTAGTCATTGTGTTAGTAGGTATTTTATGAACACATAAATATTGCACTTCATGATTAATTCAGAGTTGCTAGTTGTTAGTTAAGTATTTTGTGTGACCTCATCTAAAGTGAGGACTACCTATGCCTGACATTTACAAATGAGATTCAAAGGTCCGCAGTACCTCAAAACTTACAAAAGTCTCAGCTGTCCTCTCAACAGGTAAAGGAAACAAACACAACACAAAGTGACATAGAACATATCACTATTTATTGTATGATAAAAACATTTGCAACTTCAATAAAAAATCACTGGAAGGTGGTCAGAGAGCAAACTCAGTGTGATTTCCAAACAGCCTCCAGAAAACATCTAACTGTACAACTGTACTATAAATGGAAGCTAAAGCTCTACAATCTTTAATAAAATACAAAAAATAAATATCTGTCAAATATAAAAAATAACAACAAAAGTGGATCACAGTGTTAAAATACTACAAATAAAATCTTTATAAAATAATAACATAATCTTTTACAGTGTCAAAATTCAACTCTTGTACACCAGCATCACACCTCACTTTTTTTAGGGGCAGCAGTTTTCCCGATGCTTTATAGCTTTTGATTGTATCCTCTATTGCTGGGTCCTTCTGAATTGCAGTGGCACATTATGTGGATAATTTCAGTTTCACCTGACTGGGATGGTTCTTAAGGAATTCCTTGTATTTGCCAGTGTATTGACCACTACTGTGTTCTGGTTATTGTGTTCTGATTACTGTGTTCCACCCCAACATGCTCGAAGGCAGCAGACATGGTCCCTCGTCTTCTAAACTGCCTAAGAGTTTTTTTGTACCAGCTCGCCACCTGTTCTGGATTTTCGGCTGCAATTCAGAGAACACAGAATTAGTGTTATCCACAGTAAGATTTATTTTTTGGTGCCCACACATAATCTTTGATTAATATACACACACACACGTCGCACGCAAACACACACACAGCTGAGTGTCAAGCTTGGCATCTGAGTGCAGGCCATTTATCTTGAGCCCCAGGAGCACTTTGCGTAACTTCCCTTAATGTAATTAGGTTCACTAAATCTGTGCCTGTTCTTTTATGTGCCACCACTGACTAAGCTGGACTAGACTAGGGCTAAGTTACTTAAAATCTCCAGCAATAAATTTTGCCAAATTCCCCACAATACATTTCACCGACCAGCTATTGTACTGCTTCAGATAAAATTTGCTGAACAGGGATGCTTGCGAGCAAAAATCTATGTAAACTTTATTATAGAATATTCAGAACATCATCTGGCGACCTGCAGTTTTAGAATCACTGACCTGTGCAATGTTCCTGGGAAGTTTACAAAAAGACTAACAGAATAAATTTAGCAGATTTGGCAGATGGCTGTGTTCACAAGATTCGCAGTTGCAATCTCCGTTTCCGTCCTCAGCTGCCCTCTGTGGTGCAGTACCATTTTTGTTTGGTCTCAAAATTTGATCAGGTCCAGACCTACAACCTTACAACATGTCTGCAAAGGTTGAAAAAGATTGGCAAAACAGTTTTTGACTTATTGCACCAGTTGGATGAAATGTCTGAAACGACTACTTTTTTTTTTTTTTGCAAACACTATGAAACGCTGCTTCAGTTTTGGGGCGATCAGTCTCAAAATTTGATCATTTCCAGGTTGCCACTCCTACAATGCTTTTTGAAAAGGTTTTGAAATAGCCAAGCTGACATGCTTTGATAGACATAAGCATGTTGTTTTACACCAACATGAATTTAAATATAATTTTCTTTGACTGCCTTTGAGCTGTACTGTAGATATATCATGCAGCAGACCAGTGTGATTATGGCACGTTCATTACAATGATGTGAAATCATAATGAAGGCAGCGACTCTTTTTCCCCTGGCTTTAAGGAATTCAGGCCATTGTGAGCATGATTCTTATCTCATCCACACAAGCTGCTCTCTCTTTTTAAATGGCTTTTCCTGACTTGTAGAGGAAGCGCTGTCAGGAATCTATTGATGTGCTCCACAATCATTAAGATAATAATGCTGAGGCATTTGCTCTTTCATTTATGTTTTTTGGCGCTTTTTTTAATCTACGCCATTGCATGTAATTAACGTCATTAGCTTACAAACAAATGGCAGCACTCCATTTCACAATAAATATGATTATAGCTAAATATGTGGTTATGACAACCTGTTCACTGCTGTGGCACACCTGGAAAATAAATTGTAGGCTTTTCACTTTGAATATACGTGATTGCATAAAGCCAGCTCGTACTGTGTATTTGTTTGTGTTTCCTTTAAGATGATCTGCAGGTTTTGAGTGCCCTTTTTCTTCCTGTGAAGCTCTCCTGATCATGTGACTCAACATTAGTAATGCTTATGCTACCCTGCTTAGGGCTGCAGTGCTGGCGATTGCGACAGCAGAGCCTGTTGGCTTATGCCACTACAAGATATATGTACTGTATTTATATGATTAGCATGTTTGCTAAGGACAGTTACTGAAGAAAATGACTAGGGCAGAACTGCGGCTTCACAACTCCAGGGCCTCAGTGGAATTTGTTTGGTCACCCTTTTCGCTTGTTTGTCCTTTGTATGCTTTGATTTCTGAGTGAAGTCCAAAACACATGTGGTTGAAGTAGATTGTTTCTTTAAATTGCCCAAAGATGTAATTGTGTGTGTGCCATGTGGTAAACTGGCATCCTGATCAGGGCGTACCCCAGTCGCGTGCCCTGTGATGGACTGGCATCCTGATCAGGGCGTACCCCAGCCATGTGCGCTGTGATGGACTGGTATCCTGATAAGGGCATACCTCAGCGGTGTGACCCGTGACGGACTGGCATCCTGGTCAGGGCGTACCCCAGCCGCGTGCCCCGTGATGGACTGGTATCCTGATCAGGGCGTAACCCATCTGCATGCCCCGTGACGGACTGGCATCCTGATCAGGGCGTACCCTAGTCGCGTGCCCCGTGATGGACTGGCATCCTGATCAGGGCGTACCCCAGCCATGTGCGCTGTGATGGA
>JAODLD010000101.1:31488639-31503165 GCA_026781065.1 Mormyrops boulengeri | reverse complement strand
CAAGGTCCCACCCAGGACCCATCAGGGACCAGTCATGGACCAGCCAAGGCCCCATCATGGAAACAGGGGAAAATTCAAGCGGCTACATCTGTATTGTTTTATGGGCATAAAGTAATCCTGGTCTTTCACTGTGGTAAATTGGATTCTGTTACTATGCACTGTGTACTATACTATGGATTTTTTTTCCCTCATCATGAAATATATAGGACTCATCTGTGCTGATTGAGATTCTTGATTTAAGTGTCTAAACCATGTGTTTGACATTTATAACGAAGATCTAGTATTATCATAGAAGAAATGTCACTGCTGGATGCTTCTCGGTAGCAAGAACACAAAGATTGTACTTATGGTCTTGGCAAGACTTGCTTTCCAAGAGCAAACTTGGGGTGCAATGAATCATGGGATTGGACTCTTTTGGCAAGGTTGTAACCGATGTATCCTTGATATTTGGGGCGGGGCAAGAAAGACATCCGAGGATTTTTACTGTCCTTCGTATTTCTGTTCTTAGTATTGGAACTGGTTTACTGCAATGGAAGACGACATAAAACGGGTACACAAGAACACAATAATAATAGGTTTTATTTGTATAGTGCCTTTCTCACACTCAAGGATGCTTCACAATGCAAAAAATACAATAAAGCAATGCACATACTGCAAGAACAGCAACAGCAAAACAACGACAATGAGAATGTTACATACTGGTAGACACATTATGGCATTCCTGAAATAAATGAGTTTTCAAGTGATGCTTGACAATTTGCAAGTACGGTCAAGCACGCATATTGAGAAACACCCAGGATGACCATCTAATCCATGTCACAAAGGACACTTTGAGGTAGGACAGGATTTGTAAACTACCATTTCAATTAAAAGGACCTGGATTTCACTTAGGCACAGAGTTCTTGCCCTGTGCTGACTGATCAGTTGCTTACGGTGGCCAAGAAAGCCCAACGAAATTCAACGAAATTCAAACACTTACGTTGTGTTGTTGCTAGTTGCAGTGCGTTTCCCTAGTTGCGGTTGTTTTCTGTATTTGCGTCGCATTTGTGAATGTGCAGCGCCTTTATAAAATGTGGTTCACCTGTGTTGTCATTTTGATGAAAGTGTTTTCTGAATTTGTGTAGCGTCTTTGAATTTGCAGTGTGTTTGCAGGTTCGTTATGAACTTGAATAATATGCTTTGTTGCTTTGCCGTGCGTTTTTCTATTAGACGTGCATTTCTTTATTTTGAATTTCGTTGGGCTTTCACAGCTACCGTACAGTAGTTGCTTATAATCATGCATGTGTCACTAATGTTAATATGAAACAGCTGGACGAGTCTTTCAATCAAGGAAACAAGCCAATAAAAGTACTAGACGAACCAAACAATTTAGCTGAGCACAGGACCTTTTCAGTTTTAAAGTAGTTTGTAAAACCTGAAGTAGTTCATATCGTCCCTCCTGACATGGAGTAGGTGGTTACCCTAGAAACACCTCATGTCTTTACTACAAAGGGGTTAAATCCAGTGTAGGAAACTTAGTTTGCAATTCAATTTATTTATATGTCAAATGGTTTTCTCCGCAGGGACTAACAAGTTAGGGCATATAATTACTCTGTCAAACAGACAAAGCGAATCGATCTCATAATCAGCAAGTATTGGTAGTCTCTTGTGGTGCCACAAGTTGTGTATGCTGCAGTACAGCCTGTGTCAATGATGGAGGGCCAAGCTGCCTCAGAGGGTAAGGCCCCAAGCCTCACCGCCTAGGAGGGTAAGGCCCCAAGCCTCACCACCTCAGATTGTAAGATCATTGCTTCAAGCCTGGCGGTTTGAAGCCCCTCTGCATGCCCTGTGAGTGTCTGCAATTTGCATGTTCTGTGGGGTTCTTTTGATTATTCCAGTCTCACCCTGAAAATAAATATGAATAAGATGTAAGGCAAATTAAAATATTTAAAATCTCTTGGCTCTGGTGTGTGTGTGGTAGACTGGCATCCCGTCCTTGCTCTGTATGTGTGTGCAGTTTGCATGTTCTCCCCTTTCTTCCTTAAGGTATCCTCTTGCCATTTGCATTTAGTTGCAGTTGCATTAGTGTTTCAAAGTTACATGTCCACCATGTATTATTGTGAGTGCAAGCAAGTATATGAATTACAATAAACTGCTATCCAATCCAGAGTGTATGTCAGTCATGTATCTTTTATATATTATACATGTAAGGAGCACTTCACTTTATGGAAACCCATCCATCCTTCCATTTTCTGTAACTACTTGTTCTATTCAAGGTCGTGGGGGGTCTGGAGCCTATCCTAGAAACTACAGGCATAAGGCAGAGAGCAACTCAGGATGGGGCTATCACTCACACACACGCACAGTCGTGTAATCATATCTTTTTGGGGGCTGCTTATTCATTTCTATGGGAAAAATGCTAATACCAACTATG
Source organism: Mormyrops boulengeri (assembly GCA_026781065.1). Taxonomy (NCBI): domain Eukaryota; kingdom Metazoa; phylum Chordata; class Actinopteri; order Osteoglossiformes; family Mormyridae; genus Mormyrops; species Mormyrops boulengeri. Next base: position 31,500,752 of record JAODLD010000101.1, on the reverse strand, counting down.
ACAACCCTAACCATAACTCCAATTCATTTTAGCATGTCTTTGGACTGTGGGGTGGGGGTAGAGAACCTAGGGAAAACCTCATGATGACACAGGGAGAAACACATGGAGCTACAGCAGGGACTTGAACCCAGGTCCCAGAGGTATGAGGCAACAGTGCTGACTACTGCACCACCATGCTGCTCCTTTGCTGTAACCCCATTTAGCTATTTAATGAAAATATAAATTTTCATTGTCAATAGCATTATTAATTAATTATTAAACGCAATGGTATAATAACAAGTATCCTACACAATTTATGAATATACACTGAACAGTCATAACATTAAAAGCACCTGCTTAGTATTGTGCAGGTTTCCCTTGTGCTGCCAAAAGAGCTCTGACCATTCAAGACATGGACTCCAAAAGATCTCTAATGGTGTCCTGTGGCAACAAAATGTTAGCAACACATCCTTTAAGTCCTGCAGATTAAAAGGTGGGTCCTCCATGAATCAGACTTGTTTATCCAACTCATCTGACAGATGCTCAATCAGATTGAAATCTGGGAAATTTGTAGACCAAATCAACACCTTGAACTATTTTTCATGTTCTAAAAACTATTCCAGAACAATTTTTGCAGTCTGATTATCCTGCTGAAAGAGGCCATTGCCATTAGGGAATACAGTACTGTTGTCATGAAGGGATGTACTTGACCTGCAGCAATGTTTAGGTAGAAGGTATGTGTCAAAGTAACATCCAGAAGAATGACAGGACCCAGTGTTTCCCAGCAGAACATTGCCCAGAGCATTATTCTGCCTCCACCTGCTTGCCTTCTTCCCATAGTGCATCCTGGTTCCATCTCTTCCCCAGGTAAACGATGCACATGCACCTGGCCATCCATGTGACGTAAAAGAAAAGGTGACTCACCAGACTCGGCCACCTTCTTCCACTGCTCCATGGTCCAGTGCTGACACTCACATGCCCATTGTAGGCACTTTCTGCGGTAAACAGCGGTCAGTGTGGGCACTCTGACTGGTCTGCAGCTATGCAGAGGACAGGCTTGAGAAGCACTGGCCTAGCCATTCCAGTTTGCCCCTTGTCAAAGTCCCTCAGATCCTTACACTTGCCAATTTTTTCGGTTTCCAATTCATCAGCTACAAATCCTGACTGTTCTCTTGCCAATTATGTACTGCCACCATGTACCATTGTAATCATATACAATGATATATGTCATATATAATGTCATATGTTATTGACTTCACCTGTCTGCGGTTTTAATGTTATGACTGACCAGTGTAAATACTTATTTGCCACGAAAAACAAACTGTTCATGCCAGCTCTCATCATCCTGTGCTGCCATCTGAATGGGCATGTGTCAAGTAATGTTTACAGTCTCCCAGACTAAAAGGGATTAACTGCAGTATCCACATTAAGCACATAGTTACAAAGGATCTTATCAGAAAAGCATAGACAGTGAAAGCTTTCCTTCCCTCTCACTTTCTCTTTCATGTTCATGCACACACACATGCAAATAAGCTACTGGCTCTGTCCATTAGAAAACAGGAAACAAATCCCTTCAGGATATCCCAACACAGGCACTGCGAAGAATTGGGAGGAGTGGGAAGCACCCAGAGCGAATCACCATTGCCCATTAATTACAGCTCAGTGTGGCACAGGCCTGGAACACCACCGACGCCTGACACGGCTCAGTGTGGCCGCTGGCACAGGGCTGAATCGCCACCGACGCCCGGTACCGCTCAGTGTGGCCAATGGCACAGGGCCGGATTGCCACCGATGCCTGTTAGAGCTCAATGTGGTCGCTGGCACAGGGCTGGATCGCCACTGACTCCCGTTACAGCTCAGTGTAGGCGCTGGCATAGGGCCAGATCAGGACTAATAATAATAGATACTTAATTGATCCCCATGGGTCATGCATATCCACATAATTATGGATTATTATAATTACGATATTAAAAAAACACACTGTATTTTAAAGAAAATACATTAGGAAACAGATTATATTAGATTTATATTTCAAATATGACAAAATGCTGATTTACAGCAGCAAAATTATTGCATCGCTACAGTTTAAACATTTAATAATGATATCGTATGATGCGATTCCATATTAGATTCTTGATGAACGTGGGTTGTTGTTATTCAGCCTTGTTCTACAGTATGTGCCCCTTTTTAACTTTGAGCACCCGGCCCCTCAAACATCTCTGCACGGCCCTGCCCTACCTCAGAGTCCAGATATATGAAGAATACGGGAGATTGTTGTCACATGTACAACACAACCAGTACTTGCCAAAAATTCCTGCAGCTCCATCAATGTTGCTGTATGCCTCTTGGCAGCCTCCCTGACCAGTTTTTGTTATCTTTTCATCAATTTTGGAGGGACGTCCAGTTCTCGGTCATGTCACCATTGTCCCATATTTTCTTCACTTCTTGATGACTGTCTTCACTGTGTTCTATGCTATATCTAATGCCGTGGAAATTTTTGGTACCCTTCTCAACCTTTTCACAATGAGAACCCTTTGATACTTTGTAAACTCATTGCAATCAATGGATTTTGCTGTAGGATCCAACTGAGTAAATGTCAAGAAAATCCTGCTAGGACTGCTGAACTTTGTTTGGGGTTAATCAGAGTCCCTTTAATTGATGGCAGGTGTGTATCCAAAATGACTGAATTCTGTAATTAAATCAAAAGGTACTTCAAGTAAGTATTAAGGATGTGCACACTTATGCAACCAGCTTATTATACATTTTTTTATATATTTTCCCCCTAATAGATTTGGGGCAGCATTGTGGTGCAGTGGTTAGCACGGTCACCTTACACCTCTGGGACCAGGATTCAAGTTTCCACCAGGGTTCTGTGTGTAGAGTTTGCATGTTCTCACTGTGTCATTATGGGTTTCCCCACACAGACCAAAACAGGCTGAGGCTAATTGGAGTTACCAAATTGCCTATAGGTGTACATGTGAGTGAATGGTGTATGGGTTGGTGCCACACTCTGGGTTGTTCCCCACCTTGCACCCATAGCCTCCAGGATAGGCTCTGGACCCCCTATGACCCACAGTAGGAGGAGTGGTTTCCAAAAAATAGACAGATATTTTCCCCCTAACAAATTTGTTTGTTTTTCAATTGAACTGTACAGGTAACGGGTCTCATTAAAGGTGGGAAAAGTTTTTAAATGATTTATCGTGATCACATTTTTTTACATAATAAAAATCTTTCACACTGAAAGAAAAAGTCTGTTGTATTTACATAAATTAAGTATGTACATTGGTTGCACACAATAAAATCATGTTTTGCCAACATGAATCTTGCAAACAATAAAATCATGTTTTGCCAACATGAATCTTTCATTAGAATATACTTAAGAATTTTACATTGGACAAACATGATTTTATTATGCAATTTAAACCCAAAGTTTTCATGTTCAAGAAACATAGTATATTTGTCATTTTTGTGCAAGGGCCATATATGGTCCAACATGTCTTGATAATGTTGAATACAATTCAATCAGAATTTGATAACTCGACATTCTAAATTTTAATGTATAAAAATGTAGTAGTATAAGTATTGTACATAGTACTATATTGTACATAGTGACTAACTGATCTAAAATCGATAAACACAAAAATGCTTAAATGGCTACAAATGCTCGCACATGATACACACACACACACACACCAGAATATAAATTATTGAACAAAGGCCTTTCAACCTTATTTTCAGGAATCTCAAAAGTACAAAATAAATTGCTTCATTTCCCCTGTATCAGTTGTGTATAAAAAATACAATTCTTTTTAAGCATAAAACAGTTTTAAAACATTGCAGGTGGCTCAATCAGTCTAAATAAAATGAATAAAAAGAAAGATGCCTACCCCATGCATTTCAAACACGAAAAAAAGATTAATGTCAACACAGTACCTGCAGTAGATATGCAATACAAAGAAAAAGAGGAATAGTGTGTGACATAGGTAGCTTCTACAACAGGGGTGTCAAACTCCAGTCCTGGGGGGCCGGAGCCCTGTGTAGCTTAGTTCTTTCCTTGTTCCACCACAAACGATTCATCGTAAGACTGTGTGGTAATTAGCGCAAGGAGTGCAAGGAGTTCAATCTGGTGTATAAAATAAGGGGAAATCCGAAAATGTATATATATGTTGCAGAAGCTACCTGTCACACACTATTCCTCTTTTTTTTTGTATTACAGATCTACTCCCTGTTCTACAATGACCTTTCAACACACTTCTGAAATCCACAAACACCACAAACTGAAAATTTTACATGAACACTTTGAATGAAAAAAGCATATACTCATGAAAAAAAAACATCCCACTCAGAGAGTTTGAGTTTTATAGCCTGTGCCCTCTTAGAAAGTCTGCTGTCTTCCAACTCCATGATAAGTTCTTGTATCACCTCAAAAGTATACCTCAGTTCATGAGGGTAGTCCAGGTTCAAGTTGTAAATAAGACCAAATAGCATGGCAAATGCCATGCTTGGTAGCCCCCGGAGCACTGCATGGCCTTCAAGGACAATCCCAATATCTTCTACTTCACTTGAGTCACTGTACTTGATGGTAAAAATTCCAATGGCGGTATCCTCAATGCCCACCTGGATGACAGCTTCGTCTGCAGCCTGGAGGAAACAGTTGTCTATTAATTTTATTTGGAATATGGACATTGGTCTGGAATGGTGTTACGTGGGGGTGGGTGATCTTCCCCAAAAAAAAATAATCACAAACTTTTTTTACACACAGTCACAATCTGAATTGCTGTTTTTCTTCCCAATTTTGAATGTACGGTCAAGAATATCCAGACTTACCTATTAGCACCGTATAAAACACAATATTGCATTAAAGAAAGTGTTTTCGAAATGGTCATTGAGTTAAAGTTCACCTTAACTTTAACTACTTCAACTTAAACTACATAAACATTAAAAGTTGTAATAAGTAGCCATTAGCCATGAAAATTTGTCAAGTACTCAGGAAAAAAAATGTAGGCCTACTGTAGTAAAAAGTAACTACTGACCAGGGTTGGGATGTAGCAGAATACTAGTAATAGCAGTATGTATTTAGAATACAAAAATGAATTATCTGTATTCAGTCCACATTACATTTTGAAAAGGCAGTGTTTAGAATAGTTACTTAAAAAAAGAGAATATTTTAGAATACATTTGCCATAATATGACAAATACAGTGCTTTTGAACCAAAAATATTGATTTTAATACACCTGTTCTTTTTTAAATTATCGCGTGCACACTTTCCTTTGTGACTGCCGATGGTAAAAAACTGTCTGCATCGAAGGATTCCACTCCTAATTTAAAGAATCATCTCATGGAAAGTGATGCTTTCAGTTGAAACTAGCCAGTGATGTGAAGGTTCATTCACGAGCGACCCAAAGTTGCTCCGTGTTGTAATGTAATGATGCACGGCACGCAAGTGACAGGTCATTATTTGCCTATTTTATATTACAACATTTTTATATCTGTGTTGTAGACTACATTTTTATATAATTTTAAATACATTTGCAGAACACTTAGACCTGCCAGTTTTTGTTTACATTTGCATTGCGTTTTGAACCTGTAGCCTAACTGCACTGTTATTGAAATCACTTTGATACTGTAAGCCTGTTAATTATAAATTTATTTTTCGTGGACTTAAGCCTTCATTTTGTTAGTGTTTTTGTGGCATCTTAATTTCTTCCCCACTTCATAGAAATATTGAGATATATCACCATTTAGCCAAAATATATCAAGATTGGACTTTTTTGTCCATATCACCCAGCCCTAATTTACACAAGATGGTTATTACAGAATCAACTTTGCACAACACTCCAAGCTACACTGAACGCAACCCAATTTCTGCTCAACAATACATGAGGTGTATTTACCATATACTCCCTCAATAGGTGTGCTGGGTCCTCATGGAGGTAGATGTAGAGTCCCTTGATGACACACTCCCTTCCAAATTTTGTGTCATCATTCTGGAAAGAGACAATTATCTCATTAGTCTTTTTTTTCCTCTCAAAAATGCCACATGATATTTCTCTTAGCATCATATTGTAACGGATTAGGCTCTATAAATAAGTGGAGTGGTGCCACACTACTAAGGTTATATTAAATGTACAATTTTTTTTTAGAATAAATTCTTATTTGATCAATGGCTTCCTGGATGGTCTTCAGTCTATTACCTATCACTCCACCAATTTTTTCAAATAGCTTCAAAAGCCTGAAGGTGTATATATCAAGCTGGGACAGGAATCTTGATTGGAGAGGGATTGTTGTAATCCGCTTAAACTCTGCATTTATCTGAAAGCACGCAGCGTTACAATATATTACGTAATTTATAAAAGCAATAATTAAAATTGCAAAGGTATACAAGATTTTTTTCTATGGTAGAATAAAAATGTTTAGCGAAACCTATTCTCCATGAGCTATAATGTCCGTACAGAATTGAAGGTGAGAAAAAGCCTATTTTCTAATTGACTGGCGATGTAAGCATTGCATGTGCATATCATTTCTCGACGTACCAAAAGTATGGTACCTAGTGCGGTGATGTGAGATTTATATGGAAAACCGTGCGGTTCTGTTTAATGGCTATGTCAAGTATACTGTCCTGGATATAGGAAAATCACAAGCCCCAACAGAGCCCTAAAATGTCGACGATTAGGTTACTTAACCGATTTGAAAATAAAAAGCAGAGAACATACTAGCGATTAAAACACACTTTACCAATTAGTTTTAGCAGACGCTTTCAAGCAGAGCGACTGACAATGTTTTCACATTAAGAAAAATATCATTTATCATTTTTTAAATCCTAAGTGCACTTACAGTTTCAGAAGACCTCTGGACCTTAATCTTGCCCCATGAAAAGACGGTTGAAATGTGTGGGAAAATTGGCTGAAGTTCCCAGCGCATGCGCAGCGCGCACAGCCAATATTTGACGTTGGTGGGGGAGCGGCAGGGAACGCCCAAACCTAACTAAATGCATTTCATTCAACATGATCAAAACTTGTAGACTACACATATCCCGAGATTATTATGATTCCACTAGATTTAAATATGTTCAGAGGAGAAACATAAAATAATCAAGTAGGATATATAAACTGCATATTTGCAAATTCAACAATCTCCCTGTTGCCGTTTTTTCAGTGCATTTTAACAGGGACACGTACTTTTTATATCCACTGTAAATTCAAGTTCAGGAAATTTATTATTCAAATTATTATTTCTTTAATTCAAATTCAGGTAAGGGTATTCAAGTGCAGGTTCTTTATTTCAAGTTCAGGTTTAATTTAAACATATTAAAATTCATGTTCTGATATTCAAATAATGAAATTCAAGTTCAGGTTGTGGTGAGTGATTTGATGCCATACAGTACATATCCACCATGTTGGAACACTGTTTACTTTGATTTTGGGTGACCAGGTGACTAATCAGATAATAAGAGGGTGTAACTAGTGGGATGAAATCAGGGATGGGTCACATGGTTTGTAGGGATCAATTAGGGAGCTTTTAGAGTCTCCAGGGACCGATTGAATTATCTTTCTCAGTGTGTCGATTAAATGTAAATATCACTCTTTTCTGGAGCTTTCTTGATCAGCTCATTGCACCCTCATCAACTGCTCTCTGACTGGCAAACAAGACCAGCCTGGGAAAGAAACCAGCATCTCACATCAGCTGAATTCTGAAAATGTGCAATATGTGACCAATCGCAGAAGAAAATTTCCTGTATGTCAGTCTCCTCTCCCATTGTGTTCCTTCATAAAAGGCATAGATATATATAGGTATAGTCAGTAAATGTAATATCCCCTTTGTTAATATCCCAGCATACCTTGAGTATATGATACCATCTATATAGCCTGCAATGATTCACCACGTTCTATAGAATTTTCTGTTTGACTGCACTGAAGTTAAATTCATTATATTTACAGAACAGAATATTTCTCGACATTTAATCCTAAATGAAATCTATACTGAGCCTCCAAAGGGACCTGTGCAAAAGGCACGACTTACTTTCTCATGTGCACCAGAAAGTAAGAGCATTTAATTTTTTTTGCACTGGTCCCTTCAGAGGCTCCATATAAATCTAGAATATATCAGCTTCATTAAATTCATTTAGCAGATGTCCTTATCCAAAGTGACATACAGTTGCTGGGTGAGCAACTGGGGATGAAGGCCCAACTCTGTAACCACTCTGCTGGCCATTGGATTTGAACCAGCAACCTCCCAAAAACAGACACGTGGTCTTAACCCACAGAATCACCCTGCAATATAGAGGATTGAGGCCTTCAATTTCTGATAATAAAACAAGACTCTACAGACAAAACAAAGTATGTTTTTGTTACATTTTGTTATTGTTAGATAGCAATGAATGAATAATCATAGCGTGTACAAGGGGATGGGGGAGACAGGCAGATGTATCCCATGAGTATATATCAGGGGGACTGAGATGAGGAGGCTTGGAAGGGAGAGTCAGGTGACCAGGTTGTTCTCTATTTATTTGGCTTATCTGCCCTTGTTCTCATCAATATGCGTATATCATTATGTTCTGTTTTTACATTGCCACAGTAACCTAAACCCCACTGTTGCTGATGCCATAGACTGCAATGTCAATTCTTTATCTTTATTCGTTATTTTTATTTATTTATCCACTGTGATTTTTTGGCTGGATTTGCATCCTTTTGATGCCATCCATGCCCTGCATCTTTCTTGTATATTCTACTTGTTCTCCATATGTCATACGGTCTAGTTTACTGTCCTGACCTGAGACAGACTCACAATTCTGTATGGTTACATTTGTTTACAGTTTATGTATGCATTAGATGCTTTTATCTAAAGCGACTTCATTTTTGTGAAAGCTGAGTCAGACAGTTCATGGAAACATTGGGAGTTAAGGGCATTGATTTTGATATGAACCAGTAACTTTCTGCTTAGAGGCACAGTGTCCTAACCTACTGAACCACACACTACCAAATTATGAGCCAACAAATCAATTTATGATGTTGCTACTTTGGTTTTTTTATTATGGAAATTATAAATAATATTTTTAGCTTAATTTAAGCTTTATTGAACTAAGTGATAGCTGACGGTGTAATAAGCCACAGCGTAATATACATTGTGCGTCACAGGAAAGGTAAGTATAGAATACTGAGTTTACAGAGGAAGTGATGTCCTTCAGTGTCCTGTGGAGCTACAATTTTAGACAGGTTCAATTAAACACCTTGAACTGGAAATTAATCATGTAGAACAGGAAGACATGAAAGTCAGCATCACTTCACTCTCTTAATAAAAGCCACAAGGCTGCATTAAAAAATATTATTTGACCTCATTTTGATCTATCCAACGCCATTTTTCACTTATACTTATAATTTTTCATTGTTGCTTATCTTGCTTGGCCTGGTTGGGAAATCTATCACATGCTATCATCTATCATCTGCTGAGACACCATCATCTTTTAATGCTGATCAATTTTTTTCTCATAATTTAGTGAAGTGTTTCTTATCCCTGTCCTTAGGGACTCCTAGAAAAGTCATGTTTTTGCTTCTTCCCAGCAGGGAGCAAAAATGTGGACTGTCTAACAGGGTGATGGGAGGGTGCAAAACATGGACTGTCTGATGGGGAGTTGGGAGGGGGCAAAAATGTGGACCGTCTGGCACGGAGCGGGAAGAGAGCAAAAACGTGGCCTGTCTGGCCAGGAAATGAAAGGGAGCAAAAACGTGGGCTGTCTGGCAGGGAGCATGGAGGGAGCAAAACTTTGGACCATCTGGCAGGAAGCCAGGAGGGAGCAAAAACATGGACCGCTGGGGGTTCCTGAGATCCGGGTTGAGAAATCCTGGTTTAGGGCATATTCAAAACCTGGGCAAAGTGATTTGCATGAAAAGTGTGAACTGAGCTGTAATTCAAGATAAATTGTTTACCTAATTAAATGGCTGACAATTGCCTTCTCTAGCTGCTTTGCGTTTCCATTTCTACCATGAAAACAGCACAGCAGCAGCCTTTTTGTATGAAAAACCGTCTTTCACACTTATACTTATAAATAACTCATTCTTCATGCTCCATTTTCTCAGCTTAAATTATGCCGCAGTGGCTTAAGAAGGTATTGTTGCAGTTAAAACCCTGACTTGAAGATTATTGATAATCGGTAGAAAGACTTGAAAATTGCTCTTCACAATTCATTACCTGAAAAAGTGTTGCAGCTCTATTTACTGTGAAATACAATTTTTAAGAAAATATATTTATTCTCATAATCCTTATCAAAAGACTCTTATTATTTTACATTAGCCAATGTCACCAAAAGAACTTGGTTTAAGTCAACATTTGATATGCAGGAAAAAAGGGCAAAAAGCAGGGGATACCTTGGATGAGATGCCTGACAGGGCACAGAACAGGAGATACCCTGGATTAGATGTCAATCTATGACAGGATACAGGGCATGGGATACCCTGGGTGAGATACCAGACCATGACATGGCACAGCGCAGGGGATACCATAGATGAGATGTTGGTCTATGACACGGCACAGAACAGGTGAAACCCTAGATAAAATGCTGCTCTATGTCAAGGCACAGAGGAGGGGATACCATGGGTGAGATGCCGGTCTATTGCAGGGCAATAGGGCGGTCTATTGCGGGGGGGGTGCGGGGGTGTAGAGTTGTTTGTGTGCTACACTGCTTTCTCACATTCCCAATGTTGGGAGATTAAATCCCATTCTCAGTTTGTGTGTCCTGAATTTACATGGTCTCCATGTGCTATGCAAGTTATATGTCATCATATCCTTTGGCTGCCTAAGACTTTTACAGAATAATGTATTTTCCAGAGAAATAGCACAATACAAAAAAACCTGTTTATTATAAATTGCTACTAATTTATTGCATGTGTAATATCACCTCATATATAACTTAGATCAAAGTCCAGAAGTGAGTCTCGGTATTTCCCAGGTTTGTGAAATAGAAACACTAAGAAGAGCCTGACCCAAAAAGACGGATAAAAGGTCAGAATATACACAGCTATATGAGCATGTGAAACATCCCTATTCTCACAGCCTCCAAGCATTTCTTGTATCCAGATAACTGTCATACTTGCTTTTGCAAAACATTTCAATTTCAGAAATATTGTCTAGCACACTGTTTCTCAGCTGGTGGGTTGTGATCCAAAACTGTGTTGCAGGACCTTGGGTTGTACGGTGTGAGATTAAGAAATAATTTTTTAAATCTTTTAAAATATTTTTTTAAATCTAATGTATGAACACTACTGCTGCACCATTTATGTTATATTTACTACTAGTGCACAAATTTTTGGAAGTAAATTTGGTTCCAGTTTTTAAAAGTTTGGGCTGTGATTTAATGACCAAGTTAAAATGTTGGTCCTGAGGCTTAAGCAGTTGAGAAGCACTGGCCTAGTATATTCTACACATTTCAGATCTGCCAACAGGTTTTCAATCATATTCAAGCCTGAGATGGCCATTCCAAAACCCAAGTCATTCATGGTTGATTTTGAAGTAATAAACTATAATCCAAGTGAAAATTGTAGATTTCCTGGATTCAAATAACATTCTGAGGGATAGCCAACATGGATTTAGGAGAGGTGGATCCTGTTTAACTAATGTACTTGAGTTTTTTGAAGATGCTACAAGAGAAATTGATCACGAAAAGCCATACGATGTAATCTACTTAGATTTCCAGAAGACCTTTGATGTTGTCCCCCGTAAACGGTTCCTGCTTAAGCTCAAGCTGCAGGGATTTTAGGAACTAGCAGCTTGGATCGAAAACTGGTTAACAGACAGGAAGCAGCGAGTAGTTATTAGAAGCACAATGTCACAGTGGGCCTGTGTTCATAGTGAGTGGGGTACTGCAGGGTTCAATTTTAGGACCATTATTGTTCCTAATTTACATAAATGATATTGACATCAATACATACAGTAAACTGGTTAAATTTGCAGACGAGACCAGGGTGGAGGGTGTAGCAGGTACTGAACTAGCAGCACAGGCTACAACGGGATATTGATTTAATTAGCGACTGGGCTGATACCTGGCAGATGAAATTTAATATAGTTAAATGTAAGGTAATCCATGCAGGGAGCAGAAATATAAAGTACAGATATTTTATGGGTTCCACTGAAATAAAGGTAG
>JAODLD010000101.1:31432082-31442706 GCA_026781065.1 Mormyrops boulengeri | reverse complement strand
GACATTGCTGCCTTGGAAAGGGTGCAACGTAGGGCTATGAGAATGATTCCTGGTCTTAGAGGAATGTCTTATGAGGAAAGGTTAGCTGAGCTGAATTTGTTCAGCCTCATGCAAAGGAGATTAAGGGGGGACATGATCCAGGTATATAAGATTCTAAGCCAAAAAAAACATTTATCCCAAAGTGTTACATGTGCTTTTATTCAGCACAAACTCAGCACCAATAGTCTGAGACCACTTAGAATGTTATTATTATATTTTTTGTTAAAATCAACTTTAAACATATACTTTTCAAAAACCTAAATTTCTGTCAAGGTTAAATATTTGGACTTGTGGCCATAGGTGGAAATTAGCGGGAGAATATTTTAAACTGAATTTGAGAAAGCACTTCTTTACACAGCGTGTAGTTAGAGTATGGAATAGTCTTCCTGTTCAAGTAGTGCAGGCTAAAACCGGGTTCCTTTAAATCAAAGCTAGATAAGATTTTATCAATTCTGAGCTACTAGTTAAGTTCTCCCCAAACAAGCTTGATGGGTCGAATGGCCTACTCTCGTTAGTAAATTTCTTTTGTTCTTATGCATTAAAATACTACAAGTAAGCATAACTTTAACAAGTAGCATTATATACAGATAACATTCATACGTAGACTGTATAATGAGAAAACAGAAAATCACCAATATCAATAAAAGAAAGTTGAGCTTAAGACTAGGAGTAACAGAGGGATCGAAGACCTGAAATGCTCTCTCTTTGCACCTAATATGACAATTTGCTTAATGTACAAACTGTAGGAATTGAGCATGTGATAAAACTAAGGGCTGTATAATGCTGAAATGGGTTATTACATGCATGGTTGCACTGTAAAAACTGTAGGAATTGAGCATGTGATAACACTGAGGGCTGTATAATGCTAAAATGGGTTGTTACATGCATGGTTGCACAGTACAAACTTTAGGAACTGAGCATGTGATTACACTGAGGGCTGTATAATGCTAATATTTTACTATTTCAAATAAGAGCGGACAAATAAAAAAGAATTCAATTTGTTTTCTTTAGCCCACTTCAAGCTAAGCTTTTCTGCTACTTTGCATGCATTTCAAAGCTATTGTTAAAGAATGACTGAAGATCCACAATTCCAAATTGATACGAGTGGCTATGATTATTTGCATATGAACCAGCAGTGTCTTAGGGGGGTCCTCTGTGCAGTCTCTCTATCACTTTCTGTTAGCAGGAGGATGACAACAAAGGCCTGGGAGCTTGACTGATGACTTGGTTTGCTGCCCCGTGTCAATGAATAGACACATGACATAGGTACTACTAGAAGAGGCACACATTTACAGGCACACTGTGTCTGGATGGGAGGCTCATAATGCAAAGCTTCAGTTGGTGTGACACCACCACTCTGAGCCCAGAAGCACGGAAATGCCAGTGCAGAAACAAAGAAAGGTAAATGGACAATGATTTCAGACCTACAGTAATCAGGTGCAATATTGTTGTGTTCATACTTCGCAAGCTGTACTCTTAATACTCTTAATAACAAAGAAGCCGGTTATCAACATTACATTGGCAGTAGTAAAACACCAATGAGCATCGGCTGCAATGTTTTCAATAAAAAAATGCATTTTTTATGGCTTAAAAATTAATGTGTATCAAAGTTTCATTGAAAAGTTTTCTGTTATAAATATATTAAAACTGGAACCCCTTTTTCCATTTAAATGCATTTTGGTTTACTCTGTGTTCACTTACAGTACCAGTCAAAAGTCTGGAAAAATCTTTTGCTTTTCAATGAGATAATGACACCTCCAGGTTATGTATTATCTTGTGAACAAGGTAAGAGATGACCGGGCCCCCACAATCCCCTGACCTAAACCCTATAGAGCTGCTTTGAGTTCGACTGAAGAGTAAGAGCAAGGTAGCAAACTTGTGCCCAGAACTTGTGGAAACTCCTTCAGAACTGCTGGCGAAGCATTCCAAGTGGCTACATCTGTAAGCTGACATCAAAGAATGCCAAGAATCTGCAAAGCTAACATCAAAGCAAAGATTTTGAAGAATCTAAAATCTGAGAAAATTTTGAGATGTTGCACATTTTTCTTGGTTATTGCAATATTTGATATGTATTACTTCATTGCCTTCTTACTATAAGGTGAATAACATAGCTAAAATAGACACAAATACTGGACTTTTGACTGGTACTGTATAGCAGCGTGGTCTGTGTTTGCATCTTTCATTGATATTGAGGAGGAGCCCCCCCAAAAAATCTTGCACTGAAGCCCATTATAAGAAGTTGATGCCATTGGGACACTTCATCCGTAACTTAGTGCATAAGTGACACATGGTGTGAGATTCTGGGAGGCAGGCAGGCTGGCATCAGTGCCCAAAACTCACTTCCCTGGGATATGGAGAGATTCAAGGTATCTACATGCATCTGCAATATCACATTTATAGTGAACTGAAAAACACTTTCATAAGATCTTATTTATTCTGCAGAGTATTCAAATGAGGATGCTGCAGGATGCAGTAGGTACACATGGTTCAGAGCTTGAGGGCTGTGGATTTCCTCAGATCTCTGAGGAAAGTAATGCATANNNTATATAAATGCACATTTTTATGACATTTTAAAAATGTAATCCATTTTATCTTGCAAAAGACAAATGGTTGGTTACTTATCAAATAAGATATGCGTAGTAATCTTAGCAATCATGTGGTCATGGTGGAGTTTGCCATGTCTCTCAGGCAGCACAGGGTGGAGGACACCCTGAATAAGATGCCATTCTGTAGGAGAGTGGTGTAAAAATGGTCAGAGAGACAAACTGTGCCCTGCTACTCTGACTCAGAGCAGTGGGGTATGATAGAGAGCTGGAAATGACCAAAGAGCCACATTAGGACGAGTGAAAAACTCTGTCCCAAGACTCTCAGGGCTATGAAGTTTGTAGGATAAATACCTTAAATTGTATGTTGACTTTGAAATATATGCCTAAGAATGTTAGTGGGTTATGTACTGTATATATAGCATTGTGGGGACATTTGATCCCCACAATGTGATAGAACCCTGTTATTTTTTACATTGTGGGGACCAGTTTTTCAGGCCCCACAAGAAGAAAGTGAATTATATAAACATTTGTGACTGCAATGAAAAAAAAAAACTAAAAATGCCAAAAATATTATTTTGTTTGGTTACTTATGGTTAAGGTTATGGGTAGGGGTTAAAGTTGACATTTTTCCCACAGAAATGATTGGATGGTCCCCACAAAGAATAAGAATATCTTACTTTCAGCAAATACAATCCATACTATCTTAAGCTATTTTACAACGTGTTGAGAAACAAGAAGTTAAATAAAAACGATTGCTTTGTAGTCTTATAATTGCAAACAGTTTAACAAATATAGTGAAAAATGCTAGAGGGACAACAGTTTGCATATATTTTTAAAGACCAGTTTTTAAAGTAGCGATTACAATTATAAAACAAGTGAACAAGTTACTATTTATGGAATTCAGTTATCTATGAGTTGAAGAGATGCATTTCCTCTGTGAAAACTATCACATCACAAAATAAAAGGTTGTCCTTAATCAGTGTAATCAAACCCCAGACATGTGCCCTTGTTTATGGGAGCTTTCGTGCGTTTTCTTGACCCAGTAACAACCACGGGATTATTGTATCATTATTATATGAATAGTGCTATTTGCAAAAGGGTGGGCGATCAACAATGCTTCAAGACTCAGACACTCAAGTCAGTCATTCTTGTTCTTTTTATTCTCCTTATACAGTACAATATATATACAAAGAACCTAAAAATATATCTAGTATCTTCCTATATATATTTCACAAGTAGACCGTTCAATTTTTCTGGGGTTTTTTAAGCTGTTTGGAAAAAAATCATTTTGGCCCCTACATTTGGGGCTGCTGACTCCAAAGAGCTAGCTGATATAAATGACCTATAAACTAGTACTGTCAAACGATAAAATTTTTTAATTAGATTAATCATAGGGTTGCTGTGGATTAATTTTGATTAATCACAATTAAATATAATTCATTTTTAATCTATATTAATCGCATTTCATTTTGCATGAGCAAACAGACTCAAGAAAAAAGGGAATATATGTGCATTTAACATTAATGAGCCAAAAATGAGATGTAGTGCTTAAACAGTATAAAACTACAACTTTCCGTTCTGTTGATAAAGGGCGCAGCCATCTTGGATTCTGAACTCGGGATCTCTGCTGCTCTGAGATATTTGTCGGGTCTCCGAGAAACGGGAGCGTGCATGTCGTCACTTCCGGCTTCAAAACTCGGAATCCGTCTCGGAATACGAGTTCTGAGGGCAAATGGAACGCACCAAAACTGCCCGAAATGCGTTGACAGAGACATTTCAGGGATTTTGAGTCATTCTGCGCTGCAGATGGGTTAATTGCGTTAAAAATTCTAATCAGATTAATCATGTTGATGGATTAATCTGCGTTAACCCGTTAATTTTGACAGCCTTACTATAAACGTATTCAAGTCATTTACAAACATTTTTGTGTGCCCCTAATCTAAAGTGTGGACATTATTTTAAAGTGTTACCGAAATATGTATTTTACTATACATACATACACATAAATAATCTAAAGAAGATTGTGAGGTATAAAGTGACATTTGCCTTGTACATCAAACTGTGGACATGAAGAATAACAGAAATGTAACAGCATGGTGGAGTTCTCTCATGCCTTGTCCTGGTAACGGCCCTGTGAAAAAACTGTTTCTCAGTCTTGAAGTGCAGCCATAAATACGCCTGTAGTGCCTTCCGGATGGCAGCTGAGCAAAAACATGATGGCAGGGGTGTGATGGGTCCCCCCCCCCCCACCACATTCAATGGGCCTATGTGTTATGTGCCATATTTGGAATTGTCATATAAAGAGAAGAGAAATACCAAAAAATACCAAACTGAGAAAACACACAACAGCTTTTAAAAATGCATGAACCACTGCACTGTATTGCCTATATGCAAAAGATAACAGGCCGGTGTCCTCTGATTACTGCAGAGCCATTGAAAAAGATGTAGAAAAGTATGTGCTATCTATCAGCATCATCAATGAATCTGCCTGACTGACCCATCTCTGTGCTGTAAAATCACGAAAGGTGCTTTGTGTCACCCTCCATTTTCAGCAATACGATGCATGCACCTGCAGAGCTCTGTGCCACTTTTCATATTTGCTGGGTTCATGATAAATAAATGATGCTTTATCACAGATGCATTGATTTTTGCACTCAAGATGTGCAAAAGTGTTTATAGCCTGGTCTTATATATGTATATACATGTGTGTATATACAGTATATGTGTGTATCGTATATACATATAGATATATAGACACGCACACACACACACACACACACACACAACGATGAACCAGAACATCAAAACATTATGACCACCCCCACATGATGATCTTCTAACCAAAAACATTGTGATATGACATTCTGCCCATATATATATATATATACATACATACACACATACATATATATATATACAGGTGAGCCAAAAACTTACTCTATTGATTCCCATATGGAAATTCTCTTTTTGCCTACCCCATCTTGCTCTCCATGACACGAATGTAGGTGAGTGTGAGCTTGGCAGTGAAGAGCAGCCACCTGCAGCAACACCCAAGGAGCTGGAGGCTAAGGGCTTTGCTCAAGGGTCCACAGACAAGTCCCAATAATGCAAGCGTCAGAACTGGACCCTGGAACATGGCATATATATCCTACATGTACGTTGACCAAGAATGATCAGAGCAAACTTTATTTCCTGAGGAAGCTCAGGTGTAGCCAGCTGTGTGAGGCACCTGCATGAAGTTGGTCCCCCATATGTTTCAGATTTCAACCAAACTGGTCGCAATCGTGTGTACTGTGTCTGTGCTGGTATGTGCCGTTGAAATTTTTGTTTGTGCTGCTTTAGTTTCTGAGATATTAATGTTTGTTTATATGGTCACGTGACACCAGTGTGAAGTTAGCCCCCCATTTGCATCTGATTTCTACCAAACTGATTGCAGTTGTGTGTACTGCGTCTATGCTGGTATGTGCCATTAAAATTTTTGTTTGTGCTGCTTTAGTTTCTGAGATATTAATGTTTGTTTACACGGTCACGTGACACCAGCGTGAAGTTAGCCCCCCATTTGCATCTGATTTCCACCAAACCGATTGAAATCGCGTGTACTGCGTCTGTGCTGGTATGTGCCGTTAAAAGTTGTGCCGTTTGTGCCGCGACAAAGCTGTACGTAGACTTAGTCATCCCCGCCAGCCAGATACCGCATTTCAAGATCGTGCTGCATAAATTCAGATTCTCAGCGGCTAACACCCATATAACGCTGGTGTCACGTCACCGTGTAAGCAAACATTAATATCTCAGAAACTAAAGCAGCACAAACAAAAATTTTAACGGCACAACCAGCACAAACGCAGCACACATGATTGCGATCGGTCTGGTGGAAATCAGACGCAAATGGGGGGCCAACTTCACGCTGATGACGTCACCATGTGAACAAACATTTATATCTCAGAAACTAAAGCAGCACAAACAAAAATTTTAACGGCACAACCAGCACAAACGCAGCACACACGATTGCGATCAGTCTGGTGGAAATCAGACGCAAATGGGGGGCCAACTTCACTCTGATGACGTCACCATGTGAACAAACATTTATATCTCAGAAACTAAAACAGCACAAACAAAAATTTTAACAGCACAATCCAGCACAATCGCAGAACATACAATTGTGACCAGTTTGGTTGTAATCTGAAACATATAGGGGGCCAACTTCACGCAGGTGTATGTAGCCAGCTATGGGAGATTTGATCACCTCATATTGACCAGCATACTTTTCTATACACTGGTCTGCTGGGCCATCCAAAACTCATCAACAAACTCATGAGGAAAGCCTGCTCTGTCACAGGATTGACCTTGAAGCACTACTAGGGATCTTTCCTTTATGCTACCACCAGGCACTACAGGGCCTCTTCCGATTGCCACTCCCCACCCCCAGCCATAACTCGTGCCAGGATGCCATTTCATTTTTAAGTTTAACTTTTACTTTTTGACTTTTTGTCTTCCCTTCCCATTCATGCAAATATCTAATTAGCTAATCATGTGGCAGCAGCTCACTGCATAGTGTCATGTAGTGTCATGTAGACACACAGATGGGGTTGGTTGAATATTTCAGAAAATGCTGATCTCTTAGGGTTTTCATACATAATGGTGTCTAGAGTTTACTCAGAATGGTGAGAAAAATATAACCCATTCAATGAGCAGTAGTTCTGTGAGCAAAAACAGCTTGATCAGAAAGGTCAATGGAGAATGGCCAAACTAGTTTTAGTTGACAGAAAGAATACTTGATTAGAAGAATTGTATCCTTAAACATACAACACATAGAACGTTGAGGTGGATGGGCTACTACAGCAGATAGATAAGAAAAGGAAGTTGAGGCTACAGTGGGCACAAGTACACCAAAACTGGACAGCTGAAGACAGGAAAAACATCACCGGGTTTTAAATGATGAGTTAATGCTCATTCTCAAAGAAGGGGTGTTAACTGGAAAGCTTCTCTTTCTTTTGCTTTAAATGCAAGACTTTTCATGAAAGGTTCAAAAAAAAAAGTTTTAATTAACTTTAGGAAACACAATTGCAGTCAATCTTCTCTTTGACCTTGTTGACAGTGAGATATTGCAGCTGACATTCTGTTTCCCATCTACATCACGTTTCCCTTGGACTTACAGTTGTTATGTCAGTGGGTGAAGACAGCAAGAAAGGACCCAACTCTTCGTAATTCATCCCTGTTGGAGTACTTTATTTGGAGTATAAGCAAAGAATGGGCGGGAGACAGCCTACGCACGCAGGGAATAATAACCTGACTGCGGAACACATGACAGGCGAGGCATATACACAACTAACAAGGGGGTATCGAGGGACAGGCATGGACTTGTAAAACTACAGGCCAGGCAGGGAAGGATGCTTTTATTGATACTGCCCTGCATAAGGCAACAGATTCACTATGCTGGTGACCATGAATAGAAGCTGACTGGTTGTGCAATGGACACAATGCGTCCCACTCAACTTATAGTACAGCTCTCTTGTTTTTTTCCATGTGTGTCATTTACCGTCTGTAAGGTTAAGAATCTACCCCACAGAACATCATGAAACTCATATTAAATAACTGCAGAACAAGTAAAGACAGTAATGAGGTGAATTAAGTATTATTAATAAAAACATTTTGTAAATTTTGTTATGCGTGGGATTGGGTGAATATTAGCAATGGTGTAGCAAGGTTTCAGCTGTGAGGAATAACGGTTTCCTCAGCCTGTGTAATTCCTATGTGCATCCCATTGTCCCTGGGGGGGCAGTTTTCTGTCAGCTAACTGGAGCTTGTGTGTGTACAGGTGTTAGTAACATCTGATCTCAGAAGAAATTCAGAATGAGGTCAGCATGTGATTGTATGAGTGTGTCTGAGATTACATTGTAGTTACATTGTAAATACGTTTATGTTACAGACAAACTTGGTAATACTGCAAATGAGAAAGTAATAGAATATAAATATTTAGACCTATTATAAAATAAATGACATTTTAAACCATGAACATTAAGACACACACCAAGAATTCCAGGTAATGTTAATGCTTTTTTTATCATTAGTTAGGTAGGTAGATAAGTTTAAATAGGCAATCATTTGGAGGTCTGGAACGTATTAAATTCATTTACATTTTTTCTTATGGGGAAATTGGACCTCAACCAAATCGCAACTTGACCAGCCTTCTAGAACGAATTAAGTTTGTGTTCCAAAGTGCCACACTCGCTGGGTTAGCTAATCATGTGGCAGCAGCTCACTGCATAGTGTCATGCAGTGTCATGTAGACACACAGATGGGGACCCAGGGACACGGAAGCTCTTGGGCTTCAGAGGGTCAGTAGGACCAGGCAGTACAGAGGGGTCAGCTGGGCTGGGATTAAAGGGCGCCAAGGGACCTGCAGGACAAGATCCAGGACAGGAGCAGGTGAAGACACAAGAACTGAAGGACAAAAATGGGAAAAGGGACAAGGCATCACTGGGACTGCAGGGCAAGGGGTGTCGCAAGGACTGCCTGGCCAGAACCCAAGGATGACGAGGGACCTATTGGGCAAGAGCAGAGACAGGGGCAGAAACTAGAACAGCTGCCATGGATGGTGTGCCCTCGTCTCCCTCACCAGGAGACAGACTTAGCCTAGCCCTTTTTTGAACCCCTGTTGATACCAGTGATCTCTGTGGAACCTGGGACTGGAGTGGCCTGAGTCCTGTACAAAGGCACGGACTCACAGAGTGGGACTTTGGGTAAGACCCAGAGGGTCTCACTCTAACTCCTCTAGTGGGATGTCCTCTGGATCCACCCGCTCTGAGCTGGTGGCGGCTGGGGAGTTGGGTGTAAGGCTGGCGGTGGCAAGGGGGTCAGGTGCAGGGCTGGTGGTGGCTGCAGGGTTGGTGCTGGAATGCCAGGGCGCTGACAGGGGATGAGGCGGGCACCGACGGGTCTTCAGGAGACAGGCTGGGCTGAACCAGGACATCTGGCAGTGAGTACAGCAAAGCTGGGAACACCCGGAGCTGGGCAGGATGGAACCGGGACATTGGGAGATGGGCAGGATGGAACTGGGATACCTGGAAATAGAGAGGGGAAAACTGAGCCGTGTGCGGTAGCAGCCTGTCCTGGGCCGGGTACTGGAGGAGCGACGGAGACCTCACCTGTGTCAGACACAGAGGGTGTAAGCTGAGTGTGGGCAAAGCGGTCCTCTCTGCACCAGGCATGGCAGCAGCATCTTTTAGGCAAGGTACGGCAGCGGCCTCTCCTGGGCCAGACATGCAGGTGGCATGGCGGGGCTCTGGCATCAGCTCAGCCCTCCTCTTCATTTACCGCCTTCTATGGCGGGAGATGACGGAGAGCCCAGGTGCAGGGCAGGTGCAAGTAGTGGGACCACAGCAGGCTCCAGAAAGGCAGCGTACAGTCCTGCTTCAGGCAGGAGAAGTGAAGGCAGGCTGGAGAGCATTGGGACATAGTCAGTGCTTAATTTGTAAATCTGAAGGTCCTGGAACATGAAGGGCATATGAGAACGAAGGGGTATCAGGTCCTTGGCACAAGTGGTGGGTGCAAGTCCGGGAACGTGTACAAAACATGATGCTGAAAATATGCTATGTATATTTAACCTTCTGCGGTCGACGGCATCGTCGGCGATGCCACGTATCTTTCACGTGTATTTCAGTTCATAACTCGCTGAAATCTTATTGTAGAAACATGAAAAAAACGCTGACTAAATCCGTAATCTGTCTTTTCAAAACGAAAATTTTCGGAATTATTGAAGTTTTTAAAATTAGGTTAAATAGAGAAAAAAGTAAACCATGTCACCTTTGTTTGTTTTACTTGCATCAGGGGCGTGCAGTACCACCCTCACGCCAAGATCGCTATTCACATTTTTCACACTAATTGGATTTCCGCGTATTCAAATCGCATTCGCATGGTAATTTGATGAACAACGCAACAGTAAAACGCGATCCAGATATATCCCTATCAGCACCATAAAAGGGGGGGGGGGGGACCGAGGCCGAGCCCACGCTCTGCAGCATCACGGGCTCGACCCACCC